>CABHPQ010149784.1:0-40394 GCA_902168405.1 Peromyscus aztecus
TCCATAAAATTACATTTGATAAGCAATTAAAATTGTATCCTTGGGTCACTGGAGGTCAACTCACAAAAGATTGTAAACACCTGCACTATTCTAGATTAGAAACAGCTGCGAAGGAAGGTGATTTAATCAGGTTCTTTTCAGGGTATAAGATTACATAACTTTGGATTAATTTGTTCTTTTTCTATATTGATTATTTTTTGTGCATTTCAAATGTCAAAAATGCCCTTGCTCTTTCGGTAGCAACAGGAACTGTGGGCACTGAGCACTCCAGTGATGCCAGCCAGGTAGTTGACTTAGTAAATTATAGTCGTCTGCAGTCAAAAAATAGATGGAGGAAAACAGGACTGATTGCTTTGGTAAAGTTTTTCATCAGCAGGAAAAAGAAGCACAGTGTTTACTGTGTGAAAGGCAGAAGAATTCTAGCTATTTGTTTACTAGTAAAAGCCTTTTGTTATTTATATAGTCCCTTTTCTGTCCTGGAGACCTTGTGGCATATTTGGGTATAAATAACATGATGATACTCTATTTATCCCCTGTCTTGTGATTTTCCTGGTATTGTTACCTAAGCCTGCCAGATAACTGGTAGCACATACTTTTCAGCTTCAGGGAGATTTTGTCCAGTCTGGTGGGGAAAATAATACTTAGGTATTTTAATACCCTGGTTATAGAAATTTATTCATAGAGGATAATCATTAAATCATTAGTGACACCAAGCACTCTGAAGCTTCTGGGATGATCTACACAGATTCAGTGCCCGCTTCCTTGCAGCTTATAGTCTAGTGAATAAAACATACAATAAACTGGCGGGCTGGATGGACAACTAGAGATTGTGGAAGTGAGACAGAGATGAAAAACTTGAAAGAGTTGAGTTTATGAAGACTATAAAGAAGAGGGGAGCATAAAGAACATTTCAGGGCAAAAGAACAGCTTCTTCAGAGGTTCTCAGAATGTCTTCTCTTTCAGACTTTGAATTGAGACCCAGGCTTCAGCCTGTGCTTTATCATATATTTTCCTCTAGTCTCATAATTCAGGGGGCTTTGAATAATCTGCAAACTCCTATCTCTGGGTCAGATCCAGTCATGGAGGTCAAAACAAATCTTGCATTTTTAAAGGGTTATAAAATTCAGTCAACTAAAAGTGAAACAAAGGAACAGAAAAGTACATGACAGTCCTCACATGATTTGTAAAGCTCAAAGTATTTATTGTTTTTACAAAAACATGGACTGGTGCTTTGAGATCTTGTTCTGCTTCGCACACAATGTGTGGGTTAGGATAAATATATTAACTCGGACCCTATATTTTCTCATCTGCAAAAGAATGATGATAATTATAATATCCATGTGACAAGGCTGTTTAAGAACTGACCAAGATCTTCTATGGGAAAGTACTTAACATCCTGTTCCTGACATTATCAGGCACTTGTTAAATGACATGTTCATTCTTTCTTTTCTCTTGTCAGAGTTAAGTTGGCTTCTCTTATGATGTACTGAAACTATTTTTAATATTGGGCTTTGGAGTTGGATGGCCTGGATGCTACCACTTACTTGCTATGTACAAATTTGGGTAAGTTTTATATATATATAAAGTTGTCAGTATATTATTTGCAATAAACACTGCGCTAAGGCTTCTGAGTGAACATTTACCAAAATGAAAGAATATATGGAAAGGGCTGGCGATATGAAGCAACTGCAATTTGACAATTCTGGGACCCAAGTCTGTCAGTCAGTTCTGCACAGTAAATGCTGCAGGCAGAGCAGGATGGTGAAGACAGAAGTGATCTTGTCCTGCTGTCTAGACTGAGTGGCTAGCTAGATGAATCAAAAACAGTATGTTACGCAGCTCTGGTTCTTCATTTTTCATTGACACAACTGAGTTAGGTAAACTGAAGGTGACAGAGAGAAAGAGCTCATTCCTCTGAACATCTGAGAGAAAGACAAAAGTGACTGAGGTTATAGGATGCTTCAGAGTAAGATTCTGCTTGGAAACTAGCTGGAATGAGGCTTGGTTGGAGGCCACAGTCCAGGGCATGTCTTTGAGAGGTGACATCAGCCTCTTAGCAGAAGTGAAGTGTTATGATCAGAAGTGTACTGGAGAGATTCAGTTACAACAAACACCAAGGCATTGTGTGTGGAGGTATGAAATCTCATGGGCTCTGAAGCCCACATGGATCTTGGAACAGACATTTTAGTCCATATTGATTGGAATGTAGATCCTTGCTCAAACTTTTCTCGCCCACATGTGACATTTTATACAGTCCATTTTAATCTCTCCCAAAATTAGCTATTTAAAATCTCAAGCCTTTTGGGGCTTTAACAACTCTTATTGAAGTATATTACACATATAGAAAATGAAGTCAATTAATTTTCTTCAAAACAGTGTACATCCAACCAATATTGTGATTAAGAATCAGAATATTAGCAACATTTTAGAAGCCCCCTTTCTATGCCCTGTTTCCAGTACTCTTTAAGGATGGCAACTGTCTGACTTTCAATACAAAAATTTAATATTGCCTTGTTCTTTCTAGATAGGATCACATGCTGTGCACTGGTTTGCATCTGGTTCTTTTTCCTCCTTGTTAGATCCATGTCTGTTGTTGCTTTGTGGTTGTACTTCTTCTCACCACCGTAAACTACTCTACCATCCACCACTGTAAACTACTCCACCAAGTGAATACAGAACAATACATCTACCCTATGATAGCTGGGCATTTTCATTGTTTCTGTTTGGACTTTACAAATAACCCCAACATAGACAGATATTCTCATTTTGATTGAACACACACAGGTGTTTTGTTGGTGGCTTACAGGATATGTGTAAATTAAGCTTTACTAATGCACTTTCACAAATTCTAATTCTATTATTGGTGTACATTTGAGAAGAGATATTACTGGGACTCTACCAGAGTCTAATCTACTAAGGCAACTGTAGGAACCAAATATGGTTTACTGTTAGTGACTTGATTAATTGTGGAGGTAAGAGACTTGGAGAAATGAGGAAGAAAGAGTTTTGATGTACTATCAGATGTACAGTTGAGACATCATTGCTGTTGGTGCTCTCTCACTTTGAAAACCTTCTCAGAGTGGCCTGCTACAGGAATTAGTTAAACATTAAGTCTGTGGATGAATGAAAGTGACAGGAATTGAATACATGACTTTAGATACCATCTATTAATTCTATGCACTACACTGGTTTCTTGGGTTATTTCCTCTTCCTGTCTGAATACATATTAAATATTAGTTACCTTCTTTTGACAGAAAACATTATCAGTAAACTATCTAAATAGACACTCAAGTTATGTTTTAAAGTGCTGAGTGCTTTGCAATATTAACTATAGATATTTTTTTTTTTGCAAAATACAAAACTCCTCTAAATTTGAAAAACAGCGGACATATTTTTAAAGCCAGAAATGATTCATAGATTGTTACATATTTGAAACCTGGATGCGTCAGCAGTAAACCATCAGAGAGGGGCCTCCGGAATTCAGGGTATCCAAAGTTACCAGAAGAGCCAAGAATGGACCTGTAGGTAGTTTGTCAGCATGCCTTGACCCAATGCCACATGAAGAGGCAGTAGACATATCTCCACTTCTGAAAATTTAGACTTCCTTCCATGTGGCATTGCTGTCAGCAAATCAGAAGCACAGGGTTATTTCAGAGCAAGGTCTGATGTATGGACTTTGGAGTCATATAGATCTGGCCTGGAATCTAGTTCTGTTACTTAGTAACTAGAGATAGACAACCTTAGAGGAGTTTGCTTCCACAGTAAACGCCGAGTTTCCTCATCTATAACAACCTTGCATGCTTGTTATAAGGAGTAAAGGTCTGATTTATGTGTTTGTATAAATTCTGACTCTTTTGTCTTTTCCCTCTTCTGTATCTGTCTCTTTGGAGGTCAAGTGATATTGCAGCATGTAGTCACAAAATCTAGATCCATGATTCTATGCTCAAAGTATAGCTCTCCTTTTGTACTGAGGCTGACTGACTGTAGTTTTCTGACTTCTTATCCATGTCTCTGAAAGACTGTAATGTATTAGGAGACAAATCAAGCTTGTTTATCACCCAAACCTAATAGCTTCCCACGTAATTGCAAATAATCGCATGAATTCTCCAACTCCTATGTATTCTCTGATTCTTTGGAAGTTAGATAAGAAAATGTCCATTTTGGTGGTGTCATTGATGTATGGAAGTCAGGGCAAAAATTCAATGGATCCATGAAAACCCCAAAGAAGTGGCCAAGCTAAAAAGGATGGGAATAGAGATAAAAACAAACCAAGCTGACACAAGAAAGGGAATAATTATGTAGGTAAGAAGGAAGTAGAAACATGCCTGCATATGAGTCAGTAGCCTGATGCTATTATTAAAAGTGCGAACATGACCCTAAGATGTATTAATAGATGCATGACATGCAGGAGCCATGGGGTAATCTTCTTATTTTGACTTGGCACTGCCTGAGTCCTTATTGGAGAGATGTGCATTTTTTAATGCTATTTATTAGAAGTCACAGAGAATTTGACCAGAGTTTGGCTGGCAGACACAAAAATGGTCAAAGATGTCAAACATTCTCTTAAGAAGTTTAAATGTGCTGTGACATTTTACTCTGAAGGGGAACTTGAGAATGTTAAGTCAGCACAGAACATGCCGTGCTTTTCAGGAGATCATGTAAATATACGATGAGTATAAGATAACGTCATTATCTCATAGGACTAGAAATACTCAACCAAGAGGACATAGTGTATCCTTCCTGCAGACAACTGAATGCTGAGTTTTAAGAAGCAGCTTCCATCCCCTCCCTGAAAGTTGTATATCCTTGCACATAGAGTGCTATCACTCAAAAGGTTGAGTGACTCCTCTTCCTAAATACAAATCTTTTCCTCTTTGGTATTGACGGTATTTTCCGGTTTGGGTCCATCACTGGCACAGTGCCTGTGAATGTCCTTTCTAGAGACTTAGTAATCTCCTTGGTCTGATTTTGTGTCCTCTTTGCTTTAGACTAACCTTGCTTCTGCTTAAGGACTCTGTAATTCTTTCCTAAACTTCCCCTCTGATATTCATGCACCACAAGAGATAACCTGATGCTTAAGTGAAATAAGTGTAAATAATAGTGTAAAAGTGTCTAACTTGCTACAAGCGGCAACAAAACAAAATCTGGTTACCTATCCTTCCTTTCCTTTTTTTCCCTTTAAAAGTTCATTCCAACTAATTATTTTATTTACTTTTATGGTAGTAAGAATATATGGGTCAGGTGTGGGCACTACAATTTAAATGGAGTTAAATTTAAATGTGCTTGGCATTCTTATGTTATTTAGGTCAAGGATTAAGATGTGGATTAATTTTAGACTTTATTGTCAAATGTACATAATAATGTTGCAACAGTGGTCAATATAATAATAGAAATCAATTTTAAAGAAAAGACATGAAAAACGTGCGATGGAAATTATAACCAAAATGATCCCAAGTAATAGCAGTACCAACAACCATGGCAAGGCAAGGGGAACTTGGGCGTAGAAGTGGAGTTAGGTGTCTGCGGATGGAGCCACAAAGGAATGACAGAACAGAAGAGAGGGCGGGGTAGGGAAGGTGCATGTCATGTAGGAGGGGCCTGCAGGAAGTGTGATGTGGCTTGGATGAGGTTGCAGGACAGCTCATGGAACAACTGCTAATTGCATGATGCTTAAGAACTGCGACCTGTCCCCGGGGTCTTCTGAAGAAACCTTGCAAGAATTCCAGACCTTATTACCTGCAGCAATTGAGATAACAGTAATGGAACTAGAGCAAAGTGAACTTGTGTGTATGTGTGTGCCTGTGAGTGTGTGTGTGTGTGTGTGTGTGTGTGTGTGTGTGTGTGTAATATCATAGAAGTAATATCAATGGGACCAAATAAGGTACAGATGAGAGAGGAAAGAAATTAACCAGGGAAAAAAGCTTGTGACTCGGGAGTGTAGGCATGGTTGTGCCATTTATCAAAAGACAGGCTGTGTAGGTCATGGATGCAGAAGAAGATAATGAGATGAGTATAACACGACTGGTAACAAGACGCTGATAAGGATCCTCAACTAGAGATGTCTAGAGGAAAATACAGACATGTTTAAAAAGTTTTAAGTAGACGTCTGTTTTCTAAAGATCTGAACTGGAGAACAATAGCTTACAAATGCCAGAGATTTGGGCATATACCCAAGGAATGCTCAATCATACCACAAGGGCACTTGCTCAGCTATGTTCATATCAGCATTATTTGTAATAGCCAGAACCTGGAAAAAACCTAGATGCCCTTCAACCGAAGAATGGATAAATAAACTGTGGTACATATACACAATGGAATACTACTCAGCAGAGAAAAACAACGACATCATGAGGTTTGCAGGCAAATGGATGGATCTAGAAAAAAATCCTCCTGAGTGAGGTAACCCAGACTCAGAAAGACAAACATGGTATGTACCCACTCATAGGAGAATACTAGTTGTGGAACAAGGATGACTGGATGGCTACTCACAACACCAGGGAGGCTACCTGGAAAACAGGACCCCAAGAAAGACACGGGGATCGCCCAATGACGGAGAAATGGATGAGATCTACATGAACAGTCTGGACGTGAGTGGGGGTAATGAGGGGCAAGGGGTAAGGGAAAGAGAACTTGGGGGAGCGGGAGATCCCAACTGGATCAAGAACAGAGAGGGAACACAAGGAATGTTCATGGTAAATGAAGACCACATTAGAATAGGAAGAAGCAAAGTGCTAGAGAGGCCCACAGAAATCCACAAAGATACCCCCACAATAGACTGCTGGCAATAGTCGAGAAATAGCCCGAACTGACCTACCCTGGTGATAGGATGGCCAAACACCCTAATTGTCGTGCTAGAAACCCCATCCAGTGACTGAGGGAACTGGATGCAGATATCCACGGTCAGGCCCTGGGTGGAGCTCCGGGAGTCCAATTGGCGAGAAGGAGGAGAGTTTATGTGAGTGGGAGTTGTTGGGACCAGGGATGAATGGAATACAGGGACGAGTGGCCAAACGAATGGAAACACATGAACTGTGAACCAATGGCTGAGGGGCCCCCAACTGGATCAGGCCCTCTGAATGGGTGAGACAGTTGATTGGCTTGATCTGTTTGGGAGGCATCCAGGCAGTTGGACCGGGTCCTGTGCTCAGTGCATGAATTGGCTGTTTGAAACCTGGGGCTTAGCAGAGACACTTGGCTCAGCCTGGGAGGAGGGGACTAGACCTGCCTGGACTGAGTCCACCAGGTTGATCTCAATCCTGGGGGAGTCTTTGCCCTGGAGGAGATGGAAATGGGGGGGGTGGGCTTGGGGGAGGGGTGCGGGGTGGGAGGGGGAGAATGGGGGAATCTATGGCTGATATGTAAAGTTGAATTATATTGTAAAATAAAATAAAATAAATTCAAAAAAAAGAAAAAAAAAGAATTGTAATACCTGAATATTCCTAAACAGAAACCTGACCTTAGAAAACAGTTTGGCAAAAACCATGCAGAAATAGGACACTGAGGATTTCCTCTTAGTTCGTACAGCTGCATATGCAGTTTGTGAATGTGTTTTCTTATCCCTCATCTGCTGAAAGATGGACTGTATTCTGTTTCTTCACATTTTCTTCTCTGATCTTTCATGACAGATTAGATTCTTTGTATGCCTAGATTTAACTCTTATTAACAGGGGGAGGATTAGATACATGTCCTTTGAATATATGAAAAGTTTTTAGAATTTTTCTTACATTTGTTTTAGAACTATGTGTTTCTCAACATGTGGGTCATGACCTTTGGGGATCGAACAACCCTATCACAGGGGTCGCATATCAGATATCCTACATATCAGATATTTATATTACAATTCACAACAGTAGCAAACTTACAGTTATGAAGTAGCAACAAAAATAATTTTATAGTTTGGGGGTCACCACAACATGAGGAACTGTATTAAAGGGTCACAGCATTAGGAAGGTTGAGAACCACTAGTTACACAGCTGTGTCTTTAGTCTTGACAATGCATCTTGTCCAGCTCTGTCCCACTGCCAACAGCCTGAGACTGGTGCTGGTGAAAGGTGTCAAGGACACCATCCTTCAAGCAGATCTACGGATTTGCTTCCCTGAAAGGTAAAACAATGAACCGATATCACCAGTTTATTTGTGAGGATCAAAAGAAATAATGCTTGTAGTTGTTGTTCTTATTAGTGTTGTTCTATTCCTCCGGCTCAGCCTCCTGCTCCTTCTCCTCCTCCTCCTTCTTCTCCCCCTCCTCCTCCTCCTCCTCCTGCTCCTCCCCCTGCTCCTCCTCCTTCAGCTCCTTCTGCTCCTGCTCTTCCTCCTCCTGACTCTTCTCCTGCTGCCCACCTCCTCTTGCTCCTCCTTACCCTTCTCCTTCTCTCTCTTCTTTTCCTCATTATTTACAAGGAAGGACCATATAGGCAAAAAGACAGAGAAATGCAAAAACAATTCAATCCATTTCCAACACAGATATGTGACTACAACTAAAGCAAGAAATCCACAGAGTCTGCTTAAAGGGCAAAGGGATTTATTAAGAAAGAAAAACTCACAAAACAGAACAGAATTGTCGCAGGGTCCTGGAAAAGGTGAGGCACAGTCCGCACTGTTCTTCCATGCCTGAGACTGTGCCAGCATCCAAGTCCCACAAGGGAGCGAAGAGAGGTGGGTATGTGCATCTCAGGTGTTAAGGGTAGACAAGAGGCCACACCCCAGGGGCATGTACTTCAAGGTCATAGGCAGGTAGAACAGTTATCTGCTACGTCTCTAGGGCTGTGCTTCAGGGTCATAGAACAGGTATCCACTACATTTTCCTCTTTTGTCTAAATAAGAAAGTTCTAACCTAGTATAAAACTATATACAATAGGAATGATTATCAAGTATTATCCAGGAGAGGGGAAAAATAATAACCTAAACAACAATAGAAATACAAACAGCAAGAACAATATCAAACAAGAGACACATACTAAAATCCAGAGATGTCCAGAACATAGGTAAATGGCATGTTATAGAGATTACTCCAATAGCTGTCCTAAAAATATCTAACTTTAGTATCTGAAATGTTCTTAGCTAAGATATGAGAGGATTATAATGATAACTGTTTAGTTTTCAACCCCATCAAAGACCTGGGAAGGAATGTAATAATACCTGAGAAAACAGGAAATGCAAGCAAGAATTTCTGAAAAATTATGAGAATAGACAGAGACAACTCACAGCTTGGACTGTCACCTAGAGTTTCTCAGTACCATTGGGGCATCCATTTTGACTACAGGCCTATGATATCTGACAGACCATTTTCAGAACCAGGAAGTTTGAAAGACCATCTTACCTTGTCTTGGCAAGGTTCAGTAGTCACTTTTCCTTGTGCCCTGCTCATCCAGAAAGGACAGCGTTCATACTGTCAGCAGTCAAGGCAAGGGCAGTTCTTTCCCAACAGGCCATTTTGTGCCAAGAAGAAGACAAATTTCTTAACAGAGTGTCTTAGAAGCCCAACATTCTCTTGGGAGTAGATTGGTGCTGCCAGGAGCAATTGTGTCTCATGTCAACAGAATTCTAAGTAATCAAAACATTTAAATGCCATATTCTCTAGGTCTATGAAGTGTTTGAAGATTACCTATTCATCTGACATATGTTTCTGTAAATCTGGAGAACCTAACTAACATAACTATAGAAATGACAAGCATGGGTGACTATAGTTCTGTAAGTCTTATCTACCTAAATAACCTAAGGACTAAGGCTTCACATTAACAAGGTAAACAGTCTGTAAACAGATGTACAGTATAAGGACAATGACCTCAATTGTGACAATACACAAAATATCTTAAACGGAGGTAGAAATGTATAGTGCAATATGATAACAATATCTTTAATATGTATCAATATACAAAATATTTTAAATAGGAGTAGGGACATGTGTACAATATGACAATTATAGTTTTAAATTTGTATCAATATACAAATCTTAAATAGGAATATAAAAATAGTTTACATTTGTATCATTATACAAGAATCCTTATTAGTGCAAATTATCTAAGGCTGATAGTTTGCTAAATTAGTTTGCTAGTAGATACAATAATCTACCTTAAGATCTTATACCTATCTATTCACCTTTTTTTCTCTTTCCAGAAAGAATCCTGAGTCCAGATTTTATTGTTCCACCCCAACCTTATAACAACTTATCCATAAACCCTGAAAAAATGAAAACTTTTGGGAGAGGGGCCATTTTCTTGAAATTACTTTCTGTGATGTAAGTTTCTTCATTCTAAGATTGTTTAGTCAGAAGAGGGACTGTGGGTGGACTTTTGATTATGTACAGTTTATCAGGTACACATTGCCTAAATATACATTTATCTTTCTGTAACCTGATCCCTTCATGTATTTCAATTCAATTGAAGTTTCTCATAAGCTTGTACTGTTTTTAGTATTTTCAATCCACAAATGCTCATTCTTGAAGACTGTAATAATGTATCATAATTCTGGGCCAACATAACTTGGAAATCAGTTTTAGGACAATTGGCATCAAGAATACACTGTGATGTCATTTCTCTAAGTGTGCTATCTCACTGCTCACATGCTTTCCCAGGTTATGTTGGTTTGCTCTCTGTACAATGCTTCATTAAATTTCAGAACTACAGGGCCAGGGTGTACATACTGCGCAGTCTCCAATTGACATCAGATGTCTCTGAGCAGGTGTTTATTGGCTTCTACATAGGGGGCAGATCAACCATGGTCAGAAATACTGAACTAGGAGCCATTAAAGCCACATAGAGGGGCAGTGTCAGGTTCTGGCTATTTATTTTTTCTTGGTGACAAGAGGAAGTAAGCTAAGTGAGGTTCACAGGTCCTGATATACACAGGCTTGTCACAGTAATTAGACCATTGAGACTGCTTAACATGGTGGAAGAGTTTTAAATAGTCCAATATTAAACTTGTGAATACAAATAGCTGGTGTTTAACTTGATACCATGGAGGTCCTCATTACTGTATATAACTCTTGTGATTTCTTTTCCTGAATTGGATAACCAACATAGGTACCATATGTTCTTGAACTTGAACTCCATGTTGGTCTGGAAAAGAAATTTCATTAAACTATTCTAAGGCAAATGTTTGCATTAAAAAAAAAAAAGCAGAGAGGTGCATTAGCTTTGAACTCCCATGAGAAAACATATGTTTGGATAAAAATACCCTAAGACTTTACTGATGTTTCTGTGGTATCACAGTGCTCATACTATTTTATATAAAAGAGAAGTGAACCCTTACACAGAGCAATCATACCTCCTCTTCACACACTTACAGTGACTAGGAAATGAATACCTGGCAGAATCTTGTAGTTGTCTGTGTGAGAATTGTATCAATGTGCATTTTTATCTTTTAAGGTTAGTGAGTCAATTTTGTGATGCCATGTCTACATATCAGAGAAGAATTTGGAGGGACTCAACTCAATAAGCAAAAGGAGTATTAAATGAGTTTAGCTTATACAATCATATCTTAATGAAACAGAAATAGCTCAGAGGGGGAAAGAAAACAACAGCCAGTAATGGAAGCACCCTTCAGTGTGTTTAGCTTATCAAAATGTTCCTAAATGATTCAAAATGTGGTTTGTGTGATAAATATTTTCTATACTGCAGCTATATGTTGACAAATGAACAACATGTACTGTTGGTGAAGAGGCTGTAAAGTGTCACATACTAATTATCATGATTATGATTTGAACTTGTCAGAACTAACATCTTGACATCTTGAAGAGGATTTGCAGAAGGCTGGGAGCAGAACATGTTACAAATTCTTTCCCATTTGGCTATTATTAAACTGGTGAGAATATACAAGCACAAGTAATGCACACCATAAAAGCCTGTGCTGTGATATAGCTACACTCCTATAAATACTGGTCTACACAATACCCCACTTATTTTATTACACATGAAATACTGCTTCCTACTGTTTTACCTGTACTCCTGTTTTAAGAATTTTTACACAGATTTGCCAGGCGGTGGTAGCGCATGCCTTTAATCCCAGCACTCGGGAGGCAGAGGCAGGCGGATCTCTGTGAATTTGAGGCCAGCCTGGGCTACCAAGTGAGCTCCAGGAAAGGCGCAAAGCTACACAGAGAAAGAAACCCTGTCTCAAAAAACCAAAAAAAAAAAAAAAAAGAACTTTTACACAGATTTAAAAAAGATTTCTTACACATTTTGATGATGTTGTAATAAATCATCAGGTGTGATTTATTTTTGCATTTTTCTTCCACTCAGATTCAGTTGGCTTAATATTAGGAGATTTCTACTCATCAGATAGGAGATAGGATTGAGATCTCTTTCTTTTTGGGCCTAAAGTAACTTGATTAGACTTAAAAAAATTCTCTACTCTGAAGAAAATTGCCCCCTTTCAGGATTTTTCCCTTTCAGATCAACTATCGACCCTAATCTGAATAACTTCTACCAATTGTTATATAATAATGACAGGATACAGGGGTGAGGAGTCTGGATGGATAGCAGAGAGGAGTTTATAGGCAAGGACAGGAGTCAAGGACTATTCTAGAGAATTAAGTAGTGAGCCCTAAGTTTTAGAAAGATTACGCAAGTTAGGGAAGATAGCTGAAACTGATTACCCATTTGTATAATCTGTGCTCTGATGTATACTTCCTGGACATGGGTACAGGGCATTCCATTTCTACACCTCTAGCGTTGAGTTGAGTCTGATCTGGAATAAACTCTTAAATGATTTTTTGACTTGGTAAAGCAGTATCACTTCTAAAAGTTGAGAGCCCTTGAAATCTATCTCCCTTTTTCCTAGGCTCCATTTCCTCCCTGTATTCAGCTCACTGATGGCACTCTCCCAGGACTGTTTGCTGTGCCTGGAACACACTGATCACTTCTATGCAATCAGGTTTTTGTGCTGGGCCCAGACTACTCCCTGTGTCTCATCTTTTTGAAATCTCATCTGTTTCAGCCTAATTCAAACTCCCAGGTGTGTGTCCAAATGTCGGTATGTGTGAGAAAACTCTGCCCCTTCTCTAACCCTAGCTAGATTTAATTTTATCTTCATTGTGCTACCCTATAATTTGTTAAATCCCCTTGGCTTACAATATAACTAGCTGTGCATGGCTGGATTGTCCCCACTGGCTGATTGTTCATTGAAAACAGGAATTATATTGATATGTTCATTCATTCACAACATGTATTGGGCATTTTGTATGTGTTAGGCATTGTGTTGAGTTTTAGACATGTTATAGTAATGATAACAAACAGAATGTATTTTCAAAAGCTCACATTCTAGTCAGGGAGGAAAGAAAATAAACCAACAACACAAAGATGTATCTGATGCTAAGAACATTGCTGAGATATAAGGGAAGGAAATGGGAATTAAACACACTGTTTACAAGAAGCCACTCTGACGATGGATCTCTTGTAGAGAGCTGAAGGGATTATTTAGCACATTGGTGGAAGAGCATTTATGCAGAGAGATTAGCAAATCCTAGGACTTTACAACAAGTGGGCACTTGTAGAGTCTGCAGAAGGACAAGGAGGTCAGGGTGGATGAGGCAGAGGAAGCTGTTGAGAAGCAGAAATAGGGAATGAAGATCTAGCACAAGTTCATATCAAGTAAGGCCTTATTTGCCCTGACACGTAATTGGGATTTTACTTCAGATGATTGTAGAAAGCCTTCAACAAGTTTAAGGTAGAGGAGTAACATGCTTAGAGATTCATGCTTTAAGGGTGTTTCACTGGTTGCTTGTGTGTAGAATTGTAGGGAGGCAAGTATGGAGGACACGATCAGCTAGAATGCTAGCAGTGCAGTTAGTTGTTCAACAGGAGATAATGGTAAGTTGGACCAAGTTGATGGATGTGGGATCTCTGAGAAGGTCCCTCTGGAACCCCACCCCATCCTCAGGGTTAGGAGGTGATCTCACTCTTTGGTTTTTGCATATACCTCTACTCAGAATATAGAATTTTGATGCCATATACATTTCAGGGTTGCTTTTAGTATTTTTTGGTTGATTTTTTTTTAAAGTTGGTAACATGTCTTCATTTGGTCAGGGATTTATCTGTTACGACATAGTTGGTTCCTGAGGCCACCTCAGGACATAGAGGTTCTTTCAGTGCATGAGCCCAGGATAGCACCTTCATCACATTTACCCAGGTCATGACAACATCTTCAGCAAAACTGTCACTCACTTTGGGTTTCCACCTTGGGTTGTGTTACTGCCAAATGTTCCCAACTGCAGATGTTTCTGAGGATGTAAATGAAGCCTGACTCACTGTGAACCTGTGAACTCACTCTAGTCACTAGAGCAGATGGAATGCGAACAAGGGTCAAGATAGATTTTTGTCTCAGTAGTGTGTCTGTGACTTTGTAATAGGTATTCAACTTTTTCTTCTCTTTCCCTCCAATAGCTTTTAAAACAATTACTGTTGTGAGCATGTTGGAAGCACATCTCACTCCAGGCCTACTGGCATTTCTTAACTCCAAAGTGGGGGTTACATGTTTACAAAGTAATGGCCAGTTGAGATTGGCAACACAAAAGCTTGATAGAGGAACTGGAACTTCATTGTCCAGAAAACTATCAATTTGTTCCTTTAACAGAGAGTGAAATCTACCAGGAATATCTGTAATATGTATTATATATTTATATATTGCATATATGAGGATAATGTGCATGTTACATTTGATACCTTCACAGTAAATTTTATCATTTTTCTCTAAGTACTTTTCTTTTGAGGCACATATTAGATTTTACTTAACTGTATTTAGTATCCAATCAAAGTTAGGTATAAGGTGAATTTGGTCATGTTAGTGAATTTGTCACTAATGCATGGAGTATCAATGCATGGATATATATATATATATATATATATATAAAACTGTGCATAAAATATTTTTATTGGATTATAATGAGAGAAGACTTTATGATGCTTAATTCATCCATCGATCCATCTACACATAAATGCACTCATGCATTCACACATTCATGTAGTCTAGAGGCAGAGAGAGAGAGAGAGAGAGAGAGAGAGAAAGAGATTATCATAGATGCCTCTGTATCTGTGCTAATGTTCCATATACATGTGCATATTGATAGACTTATAAAAATGTCATTTTTTATATTACATATAATGTATACATATATATATATATATATATATATATATATATATACTGGATATATGTATATATTTAGCCAACAGTTTGTATTTCAAGCTAGTTCTGTTGTGGAAATCATTTGAAGTGAATTAAGAAAATATTTAACCAACCTTATGTTGGTTATGTCATAAATGACCTTTGTGAAATAGAAAGTGATTGCCTCCAGTCTAAGATTTAGAAAGGTCAATGGGGAATTTAAAATTTAAACCCAAGTATATCTTTCACAGCTTGCCAGTGGAGAGGTGTTGTTTTGCTCTCTGCCGATTAAGACCTGTGAATTTCTCTTGGACTCTGTCAGGCACAATGGGGATAGTAATTTTTAGTGATAATAGATCAAAGTAGAATAAAAATAATTGTGAAAATTTTAACAGTTACAGAGCATGGTTAATTAATGTCATTTCTTCATCATTATATCCCATGAGAAAGGTGGTTTTATACTTTCCTTGCATAAAAGTAAATGGAGACTTAGAGAGGGTAAATGATGTCACAGAGTTATTAAACATTCTGTGGAGCTGAGACAGGAACCTCAATGCGATTGAAAGACTGTGCTTCCTTTCTACATTAGTCTGTGATCCAGTGAATTGAAAATGATATCAAATGTTCCCCTTATATTTATGGGAGAAAACCTTTACAAAAAATTTTCAAGTCTAAGTACACGCTCTGAGGGATCTATTTTTCTTTCTTTTCAAAGCTGAGCTGAAAAGATCACCCAAGAAGGGCACAATGTTACATCAAAAAAGACCGTTTTACAATTATTTGAAACTTGAATCTATGTGAAAGGAACAGCAGACATTGGAATGGCCCAGGTCCATCCTGTTGAGCTGTCAAGTTCTGGGAAGGGATACAAGTGTATTGTTCAGAGTCTCAGAGATAATATATATCCCAAAGCAATTTATGATGTCATACATTAGAGTTGTGAAGTTCAAATGGAAAAATACAGTTGAAGAAAACAAAAGAGGAAGAAAAATCAATAAACTCGAGGCTTAAAGAGAAACCATCTCTCCATAAAAGTGACTTTCAGCACTGATGCATGCCATAAAGTTACCTCCAACAAAGAAGATGAAATAGTTAACTCCCAGCAAAGTTATGGTCTGTCACTTATTTGTCTTGAAAATAATGTAGTAAAAATGTCCCTTAGACATGTGCTTTAGTGGAGAGACATTTTTGGAGTAGAAGATCATGTGAGGAAAAACAGGGCAACTTCAGGGCTTAAGGGGCTCATGGGACAAAAAGCAGAAAAGGTCTTGGAAGACAGTTGCATGGTGTGGTCTAACTGTGTGTGTGTCAGTGTCAGTGTGTTGGTGATGGTAGGATCTCTGGATTACTTTTTGGCCGTCTTAATTAATCTTTGGGCCAATCTCCTTACTTCCAGCCCCTAGCTTCCCTCCTCCTCTCCCTAGCTAATTAATAATTTTAACATTTTGGTGCCTATCAGGTTTTTTTTTTCCTTCAAAGTCAGACTCTCCTTTACATACTAGCATTAAGTATTTGGTAAAAATGATCCAACCTGAGCACATTTTCTTATTAAGAATAATAGGTATTATGATTATTTTTACATGAATACAAAATGTTTCATGCTGAAAAGAGATTATTCCTGCTCAATAAGCATTATTATTAATAATGATGTGATACCCGAAGGACAGACTAGAATTCTTAGAAGGAAGAAACTGTTCTGTTTCATGTGTCTTTTGAAAATAATGTTAATTATTTTGATTAAAATGTTGAAAAGTATGAAGAATAAAGTGAAAAATTATCTGATCATAGCTTCTAGAAGTAACTGCTATTAATATTTTGTTGTGCTTTTTGTGTGTGTATATAAAAACTGGGTCCATGATATATATATATATATATATATATATATATATATATATATATATATAGTTTCATACTCACTTTATCTAGCAAAGTATGAGGTTTCCAGGTATTCAGTGCTATGTGAAAATATTAACTTTCCCAATTATTGCATATAAAGTTATCAATCAAATGCTTCTCTACCCACATGTATTTTCTCATTTATTGTTTGTTTTATATAGTAAATAAAGTTATGATGAAGTATCTGTGTTTAGTTCTTTTAAAAGTTTTTTAAAAATCAATCAATATGCATTTGTATGTATGGGCATGGTGTGTGTGGGCATGGGGTGTGTGTGGGCAGGGGTGTGTGTGGGCATGATGTGTGTGGGCACAGTGTGTGTGGGCACAGTTGTGTGGGGGCATGGCGTGTGTGGGCATGATGTGTGTGGGCATGGTGTGTGTGGGCACGGTGTGTGTGTGGGCACGGTGTGTGTGGGCATGGTGTGTGTGTGGGCATGGTGTGTGTGTGGGCATGATGTGTGTGGGCACGGTGTGTGTGGGCATGTGTGTGTGGGCATGGTGTGTGTGGGCACGGTGTGTGTGGGGGCATGGTGTGTGTGGGCACGGTGTGTGGGCACGGTGTGTGTGGGCATGTGTGGAGGTAAGAGGACTGTTCTGAGTAGTCAGTTCTCTCCTACCTTCACATGGATTCGGGGGACGGAACTCAGGTTACCAGGCTTGCCAGATAAGCACCTTCCATCACTGGCTGAGCCATTATGCCAGCTCCATGTTACCTGTTTATTTATTTATCTAACTAAGTGTTGATTTCTTTTATCAGTATTTTGCTGTGTCAAACATACAACTCTTGCATATACTTAGATCATATAAGCAAATTTATGACTAAACCTCATCTTCGGTGCTGTTGCAAATGATGTTGCTTTTTAAAATGTAGATTCTAATGTTCCTTGCAAGCCTAGAGAATTTAGTCTGAACACCGCAAAACTGGCATAGTTGTTCTATATTCCGATCCTATGGAATGCATCTCATGCCTTGTTTCTTCCAGTTTTCGATAGAATGCACACATGAGTGAATGGATGTTCTGCTAACTAAGGAACTGGCTGCTGTGAAATAAGTTTGTGAAAAACAGAGGGAAACAAAGGTATAGAGACTTCTCTTTCAAAGAACTTCTCAAAGGTTTTTCTATCTGAATGTGTGCTGTGAGCTACCAACGATGAAATCGATTACTCTGTCTACAGGGGTCATAGAGCTATCATTTTGTGTGACTTCAGTTTGGAAAGCATGAATGTGATTCTACTTTCTGATTCAGAATGGACATTCTTTAACAGTGGCACTTCAGGACTGTTACTAAGGCTAACACAAAGATCTGTTATGACAACAAGCACATCTGGAAGTCTCTATCCTTTGCTCATATTGCAGTGTGTGTAAGTGGTTCTTTGGCAAACTATACTGAGAGCAGAGATTGTCCTCCTCTCCCCTCTCTCCCTCCTTCCCTCTTTCTTTCTTAAAGAAATGCAGTGGCCTGAATGAGGTTGAATGTGAAGAAAACTTAATGACCCTTAATATTTGTTTCTATGTTCAGTTGTTGAAGGCCACTTAAACTCTTAAGACTGAGAATATTTAAAAAAAACTATATTGGATGATTAATAACAAGCTTTACTCTCTATTTTTTAAAAAAATGGATTTTCAATTTTATTGCACATCTATTTAGAAAGCTATTGCAATGGTAAAAAGGTATTATTTTAATGGAATGATCTTACTTAATAAATATCCCAAAACAAAACTCTCTTTAGTCAGCAAATATCCTCTGTTGAGATGAAAACTAGTTACCTTCAAGTTTCTCTGACTAGATTTGTCAGTATTTTAACCTAGGGTTTCTATATTTGTATTAGTGAATGAGACTGGTATGAATTTTCCTATTCAATGGCCTTTGTTAGTTGTTACTATTACGGTTTTGTGATGGAAAGTTTTATAAAATTTTTAAATGAAATATTTTGTGTTGAGTCAAGTACAGATATGTACACACTGGATCCTAGGCACACATTACCTAGTTTTTTTTTTTTTTTAAAGTTGCTTCTTTTATTTTTTGAGATTATAATATACTTACATCATTTCTACTTTCTCATTCTTTCTTCCAAACCCTCCCATATTTGCTTCCTTTCTCTTTTTCAATTCATGGCCTCTTTCACATTGCATTGTTAGGATCCTGCCCTCACTCCTGTACATGCACAGCTCAGGGTCTTTTGTCTTACATCATCAGGGGATGCTGGTGACTACATAGGTGCCTTAAAAAGCCGGATGCAGACCACACACTCTCTGCTCCCTGCTCTGCTCTGCTCTGCTCCCATCTTCCCCCACCCCACCATCTTTCTCTCTCACCTGGCCCGGTCCCCTCTCTTTCCCCCTTTTCCTCCTTATAAAGCTCTGAATACTGATACTGGGTTCTGTCGTGACAGTGACCTTTCCACACTGCAACCAGCGCCGCCACCAGTGCTGGTTATCACCCTTTCATGCATGCGCATATGTACACACACACACACACACACACACACACACACACACACACACACACGCACGCACGCACGCACTTATATTCCTAAATACAAACTGCTCAGTCTGTATAATGTTACAGGCTGACCATTTGGGACTGGATAACCAACTGGTGTGCTCTATCATTTCTGTCACTACCAACAACTTTTACAACCAGAGCCACTGTATTCTCCCCTCCTCTCCCTCCCTAATTCTTGCCAAAGGCATCTGTTCTATGTTTCCATAACTTTGTCATTCCAAGAATATCTTACCTGTTTTACTTCTAAAGAGATAAATAAGGATGTGGATTTGGGTGGGTGGGTAGGACCCAGACCCGGGAGGAGTTGGAGTAGTACAAACCATGATCAGAAAGTATTGTGTGAAAAAATAAAACAAACCTATTTTCAATAAAAATAAAGTTATATAAAAAGGGATGTCTTACAATTAATGTGATACAGTACTGCTGTATCGTCAGGGCCAAGACTCTTATCATACAATCTATAATACCCTTCACTGGTCTGGTGGTTTTCTGTGTTCTATGGCCTCTTTTAGATGATACCAATACAACCCCTCCTCTTTCTTGTTGATTAGCATTGAGCGGTCCATCTTTTCTACCCTTTTATTTTCAACTGTGTCTCTATATTTTACACTTGAAGTATCTTATTGAATATATACATATATGGATGTAGTTGCATTGTACATTTAAGCCACTGCCAACAGTTTTCTTTTTTTTATTTAAATTTTTCTAGTAATGGCCATTTTGTTTACGTGTGTGTGGGGACTTCCATTGATCCTTTTTAATTTGTTTTCCTTACTCTGCTTTCTTTTCCCTGTCTGCCTGTGGATTATATCAACATATTTTAAAAATTCATTTAAAATTACTTGTATTCTTTGTGTGTGTGTACTAGGGGTTAAACTTGGGGTTCCTTGGCTTATTGAATGCTAGGCACGCAACCACTTTGCTACTGATCTGTATCCCATAGCACAATATAGAAGATATTTTAGTAGTTGCTACAGTATCTTATTACATTATATAACTTAATTGGTGTCATTTTTTATTAAGTTAAATACAGAAATCTTACCTCTACATCATTTTACTCTCTGTACTTTACAATACTCGATTAAAATGTTTCCTTGTGAATGTTTATACTCCTACCAGACAGTATTGTTTCTTTAACCATCAAGCACCATTTAGAAAACTCTCAGAAGGAAGCTATACGACATGTACCCTTATTTTTGCATACTATGTTCTTTATGTTGTTTCAAGGAGCTTGTTTTCTTTCTGTTTAGAGAATTTCCTAATTAATTACTTCAGAATAGGTCGCTGGACAATTCTCTTGACTGTTCTTTGTTTGAGAATGCCTTGTGCTCTTCTTTATTTCTGAAGGATATGTTCTCTGGGTAGAACATTCTTAGTTGGCAGTTCTACTTTTTTATTTTCACAGTTTGAAAAATGTGACACTTTCCTTTGGCCCAAGGGTTTTGATAAGGAATTCATTGTCATTCAAACAGATTTTCCTTCCCAGGAAGCTGTTGTATCTATTTCACTAGGTTTTTTTTTTTCCTTTGTCTTTGATTTCATAAATTTGACTATAATGGGTCTTAAGATTTCTTGCTGGTTATCCAGTTTGGGCTTTGCTGGATTCTTAGATTCTGTCTATTGCAAACTTTGGGAACATTTTCCATATTATTTCTTTGCATTTGTGAGTTGCTTTAGGTATAACTCTGAGATGTAGGAAGCACAAAG
Organism: Peromyscus aztecus; assembly: GCA_902168405.1. Taxonomy (NCBI): domain Eukaryota; kingdom Metazoa; phylum Chordata; class Mammalia; order Rodentia; family Cricetidae; genus Peromyscus; species Peromyscus aztecus. The sequence continues at coordinate 21,212 of CABHPQ010149784.1, forward strand.
CACAGGGAACTCACTGTCATGTTAAGTATGGTTCAGTCTATCTTCTGCTCTCTTACTTGTGGAGTTTTCTCATGTTTGATATATAATTTCCAGTGTTATTAAAAGTTATTAATGAGGGAAATAGGGAACTTTCTACTTTGTCTTCCCTAAAGCTATATATTCTTACTATATCTCTTAGCTATCTATAGCATATAAAATTACCTGTTCCATAATGTGTTGAAATAATTTTCTAATGAAATTAGCTAGCTGATTTTTGATGTATTGTATGAAAAGAGAGAAGGTTCAGATTCCCATAGAGGAGGATGGAAGGGCCTTTGAGTCTAATGGGATGCATATGGTTAAGGTAGTATGATCTACTTTGTGATAACTAACCACTGTTTTTTAGGCTGTGTGATAGTGGATACCTTTAATACCAGCACTAAGGAGACAGAGGCAGGTGAATCTTTAGAGTCAAGTTTAAGGGCTGTCTATTTACATGGAAAGTTCCATGCCAGCCCAGGGCTACATAGTGAGACCCCAACTTTAAGAAAAAAGAAATTACCTGTCTGTTAAAAATAAATAAACAAAAAAGCCAAAAAGGATTTATTTCTTAAAACACAAAGGCCTTAAAATAACAGCTATTTCAATTGGGGTTCTGAGAAAGTTAAAATTAGCAAGGAGGAAAAACCAAAGGTCATATCAGGTGGGAAGAACAGTAAGGGTCATCATCATACCATGAGAATCTTATAGATCAAGAGAAGACAAAGTGAGATTGCAGGTTTCCAAATCATTTCACAAAATCAACCAATTTAAGGACCAAAACACAAGACCACCGCCTCCCCCCCTCCCCCCCCCCCACTCCAGCACTATATTGGCTGAGCCAATCTTCATCTGTTTTTGTAGTTGTCAAATGGTTCTCAAAATCCTGTTGAAAATTGATAAAGAAGGAATCAAAGGGGAATATTCTTGTCCACTGCACTCTCTAGTATACAAAGCAGAAGTTCTCTTTTGAGTATCATGTTCACATATAATACACATAGATGCTTCTAAGTACTTATAAGATTTTCTTTGGTGTTAAAAATTATTTCTCAAGCATTTATCTAGATTGATATTTTTGTTTAAAATTTCCTGGGACATAGTGAACTATTTAAGAAATACATGGATTTATGACTTTTTTTCCCCAAATTTGGAACGTTTTCTTTACTTCTATCTTTACTTACTACTTCAGTTCCTTTGGGAATTGATACAATTCTGTGACCTATTTGTATTTTTAGATTCTTTGTTTGTGTTTTTCAAGGCAGGGTATCTCTGTGTAACAGCCCTGGTTGTCCTAGAACTCACTTTATAGACTAAGTTGGCCTTGAACTCATAGAGATCTGCCTACCTCTGCCTCCCAAGTGTTGGCATTAAAAGCTGTGCCATCATGCCTGGCTGCTTTTTTATTTTTATACCTACCATAATTATCATTTTACACACATTGCTCTGGACTAGGTCCTAGAGGCCTACCTGTTAAAGACTTGGTCAGAAAGTTCTAAGAAGTATGGCCCACTAGAAAGGTTTAGGTAATTGAAGGTTGTGGTAATTTGAATGTAATTGCCCCTATAAACTCACAGAGAGTGGCACTATTAGGAGGTGTGGCTTTGTTGAAGTAGGTGTGGCCTTGTTGAAGGAAGTATGTCACTGTAGGGCGGGCTTTTAGGTCTCCCATGCTCAAGTTATGCCTATTTTGCATACAGACTCTTTTTGCTGTCTGCAGATCAAGATGTAGAACTCTCAGCTCCTTCTCCAGCACCATATCTGCTTGCACACCTCCATGAAGATAATGGACTAACCTCTGAAACTTTAAGCTACCCCCAATTAACTGTTTTCCTTTATAAGAGTTACCATGGTCACGGTCTCTCTCCACAGCAATAAAAACCCTAAGACAGAGGTGTTCTCTTGCTGGGGGTTGTGGGACATTTGTCATTTTCTCTTTTCACTTCTTGTTCACCATAAGGTAAAGAGACTTCATCTTCTAGGTGTTCCAGCTGAGATGTACTGTTTCCAGAAGCAATGGCACCAGTTCATAGTAGATACAAACTCCCAAAACTGTGAGCCACAATAAGCCTGTTTTCTTTACAAAGTAATTTATCAGAGTTAGTTTTTGTAGTTATGGAAAGCTGATTAACACACATACACACACAAAGAGAAAACAATGGTACTCATGGGCATGTATTTATAGCTACATATGAATATATAATAAGTACACATTTAGGTAGAAACACACATATACGTGCAAAGTAGTTTCTGTAGCTTGTGTGTATACCTATGTGTGAGAAAAGAGAAGAAGATAATATTGCTTTACTAACTTCTTAGGAATTTCCATAAAAATTTAGGAGACAGTCTCTCATGTATGGCAGCTAATTGCCATTCTTCTTATAGACATTTCTGCTTTAAACCTGCAGCAGATAAAACCTATGCAGAAGAGTTTCAAAATCTGTTTAGTGATGTTTAGAATATTCTAGAGCAAGAGAAGAAACAGAGTGTGACTTCATTGTCTGCTGAATTGAATGCTCATCTCACTTTGTTCTAAAGACCAAAATGCCCTCATGGGGCTGAGTTTGGTCTCTTTCTGGAATTCACTAAACCAGTACAGTCTGGTAGCATTTTACTGTATTAAAAAAACCAAACCAAACCAAACAAAATGCAAATGTATCTAAAAGAACAATTTCCATAAATCCTTTTAGTAACTCCTTTGGCAAGGAAGTCTTTTGAGAGTCCAACTCAACCTGAACAGACTTTTTTAGAAGCCCATTTCCTGTTTTTCTCTCCAGGAAACACAGCGAATAGTGTTCTTGAAAAAGTTCCAAGCTCCTTGCTGGAGATCAGCTTCCTTGGTTAATTCTGAATCTCTCATGCATCAGATATATCTGTACATCAAAATGTTTGCACATAGACCCCTCAAATCCAATCTCCATTAGTATGGCCCTTCTTATATACAGTTCTTAGGTAAATCCTTTTTACATATAAGTGGTTATCATTCCCTCTAATGGTTTTTGTGTTCAGTACTTGATGTGCATTCCCCCCTGCATATTGTTTGTTCAGGAGTAGTGTAGTGTCCTGATGAAGAATATGGGCCACAGAGTCAGAGGCCTAGTCAAAGCTCCACTCCTTCCCTTGTTGTCTGGGTGGCCTTGGGCAAAAAGGTAACATGTGTGTGCTTCAAATTTCCTATCTGAAAGAAAATGAAAAATCCCTTCACTGAAAGAACTAATGTACATTAAAGTACATAAGAGGACACCTAAAATATTTTGTGCTTTATGCACATTTGCTATTACCACTTTAAATATAATCATCAGTATATGAAATCTGTCCTTTAAGCTGATGTCATTCCACCTGCAGCAAAGAATTCAATTCTTGATAAATACCATCTGAGGAAAAAATCGAGAACTTCCCAAATTATACATATTTTCTTCATTGAAAGAAGCCAACTACTTCATTATTTTTAAATGTGGACCAGGATTTTGGAACTTAGTTTATTTCTAAGCATGCTTTATAGGTGTTACACTGGGTGGCACCATGTTGCTAGTCATCAGGGAAGATGACTAAGGTCATGTGAGAATTTAACCCTTGCTGCAGTGGGAGCTTAATCTTTGCTAATGAATTACATTCCCATGGGTATTTAGGTTTTTGTTTGTTCATTTGTTTTGTTTCATTTTGTTTTTCCAGTAAATGACTTCTGACTCTATTATTATCCCCTCCAGTGCCCATTGATTCAGAGAAAATAACAAGTGGAATTTTACTGTTTTGATTTTGAACTAAATCTTGCGCCTGTTTTCATTGTAATTCAAGACACTGCTTAATCCTTTGCTTAGAAGCTATTGGAGTGAAAATGTTCATGTTGCAGATTTACTTTTTGACAATGGTGCATGGGAAGATAATTTTGCAAGAACAAGAAAATATGATACTCACTGGAAGAAATTGAAATAAGGAACACCCTGTCCGGCGTGCTGACAAAGTGGGGATTCCTTTCCAAAGCTTTGTACTGTGCAAAGGATACTTTTCTGGTGTGCTGAGAAGTTGTCTCTGGGACCGTCACACTTGGAATTCCAGCAGATTACCCTATCATCAAGTCATCAGTATGCTGCTATTTGAATAAACACAGCTGTTGTTTTCCAAGAAATATGGCTAGGAGCAGCAAGGAAAAAAGGGCAATTAGTGTTATTGAAATGGAGGGGTACTCAGGATGGCATATATATATTTATGAGAGTTTTCGTTTCCGAATAGCTATTTGCCATGCTGTGACTGAGCAGTGGGGGGGTGGGAGGTGGAAGAGGGCCGTGGTAATAAGCCTTTCTCCAAATCCTTGCTACTTCACTGCATTCTGTGATCTAATATTAATTATGAATAATTTTCATAATTAAATACATATTTTAATTCATGTGACCTTCTGTTATCTTCCTCTTAAAAAGAAACCTTAAAATTTTTATGACATCTAATTCTAAAAATTATACTGATGTTTTTCACTAGTTTTCTAGTTGTTAGAGTATCTGAAAAGCAAAGATATCATGTCTCAGAATCAGGGACAATGCTTACTTTCTGGGGGGTCGGGGAGATGGACAGGCAAACTTTCCTCTTGGTTTAATGAACAGCACATCAGAAAGGTCAGGTTATAGAGCAGTTGTGTGGCCAAAGGTAAAAGATTCTTTCTTCTGCATCTCCCATACTTCATCTGTGATGTGGATGTTGAACAACGTGGCTTTTAAAGACCCTGTGGGTTCCATGCTTCTTTTAAGACAGAATTTTATGATTAAGCTCTGGTAGTCAATGCTAATCAATATACTTATTAGAGATCCATGAGAACCTGTGGCTGTAGTTTCTATAGTCTAGCCACTGTGCTTTCAGTATAAACTAAGACAAAAATAGGGATGAATAATTAAGATTATTTTGGGTGCTTCATTTACCTAAAACACTTTGTTTTGATTTTGCAGTCTTGTCTTTAGTGTAGTATTCATAGTTAAACACTGTGGTTTAAGAATGTTTGCTTGGCAGGTAGCAGGGTAAAGGAATGGTAGATTAGAGAATAACTTTCAAAGTTCTAGTATTTCTAGGATAAGATTTCCAGGAAAAAGATGAAGTTAGGCAAAGCCTTTTGTATCTAGGGGCATTGCTGTGGTTTAGTTTAAAAACATCTCACTAAAGTCCAGAAGATTCACCAGGCTCCCACTTGGTTGGTGTCTTGAGTTGGTTCCTAATTTAAAAGTGAGTCCTTATGTTTAGTCCAATGAACTTAAATAGTTTAAAGACATAATAGTAAACAATAATTAAGGTCAAGGATATTAGAGATGCATGCCCCCCCCCACATCCTCAGGGAGATGTTCTAAATAGATGTGAATGAAAGGTCTTACCTGTGGTAGTTTGAATGTAATTGGCCTCCATAAGCTCATAGGGAGTGGCATTATTAGGAGGTGTGGTTTTGTTAGAGTGGGTATGGTCTTGTTAGAGGAAGTGTGTTACTGTGGGGGTGGGCTTTGAGGTTTCCTCCCAATGTCTCAGTTGACTTACTGTTACCTATGCAAGGTGCAGCTCATGATCCAGCACCATGTCTGCTTGCACATAGCCATGTCCCACCATGATGATAATGGACTGAACCTCTGAAATTGTAAGCCACCCCAATTACATGTTTTTCCTTTATAAAAGTTTCCTTGGTCATAGTGTCTCTTCACAGCAATAGAAACCCTAACTAAGACATCACCTAAAGCTCATTCAGAAACTAGCAGAAACTTTGGAAGAATGACACAGCTTTCTGAGTGACATTCAGGATTCAGGGTCTACACAGAGAAAGGATGACGAAGGTTTTGGCTCCTCAGTCAGGACAGGAACTGTCTATTCTGTGTCTGAGGTCTGATTGTGTGACCTTGGGTCCAGCCAGGAGATGCTGTGGTCTGAACCCAACCCTCCTCATTAACAGTAGCAACACACAGAAGCATGCTGCTTTATTCTTCCAGAGCTCCTCTGCATTTATTATCTCATCTTTGATCCATTTTTAGGATGGTGCTAGCCTTACCTCATGCTCAACATGTCATCATTTCCTTGGAGACATTACGGCTTTGCTGATAGGTCTGGTATTTCTCCTCATGTTTTGGACAACCTTTGCAGGAAGCTTAATGTGGTAGAACCAAATAACAAAGTCAACTGAAAAAGGAAGTTTCTAGTTGGGGCACATGATACATTATAAAGGATGGGATTAAGCAGGGCTTATGCCATGATACCTGTCCCACTTTGTCCTCATATCAGGGAAACCCTACTGTTTTTCTTATTTAGTCTTCTGAGAACTATCTGCTTAATGCAGAAACACTGCCTATAATTCTGCGCTCTGTAGAGCCCTGTTCCTTTCATTATATCCAATGCTTCTCTATATATAAAGGAACCGATCTTTTTCAGCATGTGTATTTTTCTTGTATACACCATTTCCTTTCTCAGAATTAGCATGAGTAATTGATTATTAGCCTGGGCTTGCTAGGGCAGCATGGCTTATATAAGAACTAGGGCAAAATCCAAGAGGCAGTTTGTACTGAAAGAATGCTGAAATTAAGCCTCCAAAATCTCCAGTCTTCATTAGACCTTTATTTTCTCTAAAGAGAGTTCTTGTTTATTTTACGAACTTAGGCATCCACTACTCTTTGAGTCCCAGAAACAGAGACATATTTCTCATGGTTCACTAGCGATTTTTATAGTTAATGTTCTAATTTTAGTATTATGTGTCCTGATGGGCTGCACTTTGTCCTCAAAGGCCATCACCTATTTGGGTGTGAACTTCATGCATTTCTAAATGGTATGATGAAAGCCATAAAATGGCTTATGAGAAGTTCTGATGGGTGGTTTTCTAACTTCAGAATCTGTGGAAATGCCAAGTAGTGTGAACAAGGCAGTGTGGACACTCATGTGTTGGGGTAGATACCCACTTGTGGGAGTAGCAGTCAAGGTTACTTGTGGTTCCACTTTCTTCTTTCATTCTTGAAAAAGTCCACTGTGCCAGATGGGACATGGGAATAGAGGTCCAGAAGCCAGGAAACTGGATAAGACACTGTCCAACTAGGGATATTTCAAGGTTGGGTTATGGCCAGTATTTAGAGTTTATAAACTTGAATCTGGAGAGAATATAAAAATCTCAGCCTGGGCCCAGTCAAAGCTTCACCATAGTTTTGTAAAGCCTAAACTCCCTACTTCACATATAGCCATTCTGGGAGTTAAGGCTTCAACATATATATGTGGAATATATAAGGAATATGTATGTTTATGCATATACATACATATATTTATGTTCCACAATACTGTCTAAATTTAAGCCATCACATTGTAGTATATGCTTTTGCATATTAGAGAACAGTTATGAACTTGGCCATATCCTCAATGCTCTGGCAGAATATGAGGCTGGATCCAGCATGAGGAAGAAACCAGTACTCTTTGGGGTACCTATTCATTTGAAGTAACTACTGCAACTTTTTAGAGACACCAGAGACATGGTTCCAAGTTGTGTTCATCTTAGCAACCCCCTTTTATTAACCCCTTGAGACACCTCATAATATTTTATGAAGGGATCCCAAGAGTTCCTGATCACTTAGGCTATAGCTGATAGTGGCCCAGCAGTCACAGGTAAATTTGTAGCCAATCACCCAGACCTGTGCTTCCCTGAGGGGAACAGCTCTTGCTTTTGTTTGTGCTGACAGAAGATATTGAGCCATAGTGAATGAGTCCTGTCTGGGAGCCAGTTTCATGTATCACCACTGTGCCTGAAGCCCATAGGTCAGTATTAACAATAATTAATATCTCAGAGTTCATTTTGCATAGACATTGTGTTAGCACATTACATTGGCTTAATATGAAATGCTGTACAGGTAAGTAACAAATGCTGACCCCACAGAGAATGAAATAGGCTCAGATAAGTTAAACAATTCCCACAAGTCCACAGATATTGAAGGGTGGAGATTAAATTTAAAACCAGATAGATGGAAGGCAGAGGCTATACTTTAAGCATCCTGCATATCACCTTCAAGTCTGGCCATCTGCCATTCTCCCACATTAATCTCCTACCCCTCCCAGCTCCCAACTCAAAGATGAATGGATTTTCATATTAGCAGGATGTGATTTTGACATGCCAGCCAGGGACACAGAATTTGCACTTTTATTTCTATCTAGTGTTCTCTACAACTAAGATGGAGTTGAATTAGCTGGGTTACCTTTACAGGACCGTTGAGGGAAGTTTGGCTATATTTTCAGTATGAACTAAAGTACTTGAAAGAGGAGCCCACAGTATTTGTGCCATTAGAGATTTTTATCAGTGATGTTGTTATTAGTATTTGGTTCAACGGTTGCATTTATTATCTCCAATGAAAAGTACTTCTTTTTAGATTTCATATGTTTTCAATTGTCTTTCTTCTCTTGGTTATTTTCTTGTCTTGTCTTCAATTATTACATAAATAACATGTGAACTGTACTTTCAAAATGAAGTACTTTTCTAAATGCACAAAGCCCTTTATAATAGGATTAGTCCATTCAATGCAAACAATTACTTTTTAATTGTCTCTGTATTTTGTTGCATACATTTTCAATGCATGCAGCACCTGCAAAGTGATCATCTTTTAACTATTTCCAAACTAGGGCAGTATATATATATAGGCTGATTTGAATGAAACAAATGAACAAAAATTCAATAGCAGAAGCCAGGTAAAGAAAGTGGGGCATATACATCATTCCAAGCAAAATTGTTTGGAAACAGAGCATTTTATGTGACCTCCCTTAGAGTTCAGTGGCTTTTTGAAGAGATGGCACTACTCCTTCATTTACTATCCACCCAGAAGTTTAAATCCAAGGTTGTTTCACAATGCTGCCTTCTTTTCAAAGTGTTCTTATTAGGAGTTGAGAGCACCCAAACAGAGAGATGAACATTTCAAGAACAGAGCATAAAATGAAGCTGCACTAATATGAAGCAATTGTTCTGCTGTGGATTCCTGAGAGTTGAATTATACAATTCATGCCTAAGAATAAGATGAGTTCCATAATAAGCATGATTCTCTGTCTCTGAAACTAGGCAGAAAACTTATAAATGCACCTTTCTGAAAGAGTGTTCTTACTGGTCTGCAGATCTGAGCACTCTGTTCTCTCCGGGATGTACCTGACTATTAATTCTTAAGCAGTTGAAAGGAGGCCTTGAATTGGAACTCAGGCCACAATATGTTCTATGTGGTGTGACTCCATGGGCCCTGCCTACTCTTTGGTAGAAACTCACTTAGCCTGAGATGCTTATGTGTTGTGTTCTTCTTTTTAACAGGAGAGCCTCATGCTGTGGGATAACACTTTTGTACACTGGTTTAATAAAACACTCATTGGCCAGTAGCCAGGCAGGAAGTATAAGTGGAATAAGCAGACTAAAGGAATGTGGGGAAGAGGAAGAGCAGAGTCAATAGTTGCCATCCAGACACAGAGGAAGCAAGATGACAACGCAGAACTGAGAAAAGGTGCCAAGCCACGTAGCTAAATATAGATAAGAATTATGGGTTAATTTAAGAGTAAGAGCTAGTCAGTAATAAGCCTGAGCTAATGGCCGAGCAGTTTTAATTAATATAAGCCTCTATGTGTTTACTTGGGTCTGAGTGGCTTCAGGACCCAGTGAGGCACAGGAAAACTTTAGCTACAGCCTTGGGCTGAGGATGATGTGCAGATGATAAGATCCAGGGTTACAGACTCAATTATAAAGGCATTGGAAAGAATGCTGAGGGGAGCTAGAACAGGTTAGGAGGGAAAACCTTGCAAGATGTTGTCTTAGTTAGGGTTTTATTGCTGTGAAGAGATACCATGGCCATGGCAACTCTTTTTTTTTTCCATTTTTCTTTATTAAGAAATTTTCTACACATTTTACATACCACCCACAGATCTCACCTCCTCCCTCCTCCCATCTCCCAGCCCTCCCTCCCAAGCAACCCCACATCCCCACATTCCCCCAAATCAAGGTCTCCCGTGGGGAGTCAGTAGAGCCTGGCACACTGAGCCTAGGCGGGTCCAAGCCCCTTCCCACTGTACCAAGGCTATGCAAGTTGCCGTACCACAGGCACTGGATTCTCAAAAGCATGGCAATGCTTATGAAGGAAAATATTTAATTGGACCTGGCTTACAGTTTAGAGGTTTAGTCCATTATCATCATGGCAGGAAGCATGGTGGCATGCAAGCAGTCATTGTGCTGGAGAAGGAGCTGAGAGTTCTACGTCTTGATCCACAGGCAGCAGAAGCAACATCACACTGGGCCTAGCTTGAGCATATATGAGACCTCAGAGGCCACCTGCACAGTGACACACTTCCTCCAACAAGGCTCTTCCTAATAGTGCCATTCCCTATGGGCCAAGCATTCAAACACGTGAGTCTAGAGTGTCCATAACCTATCCAAGCTATCACAGATATAGTGTTGCCTCATATTTGTTCTGGAAATAATCCTGTCCACAGGAGCTTTGAACCTCATCTGCAATGAAAGGGAATAAATGTCCACACAAACTTGACAAGGAAAATCCCATGGCAGCCTTGGGTTTGCAGATCCAAATCTGCACTGGTGTCTTATGTCTATTTCCTCATGTTTTAGTGACTTCCTGAAAACTTTGTGATGTCTTGCAGAAGCAGAAGACAAGGGAATGACAACTATTGGCTCATCCTAAGGGCAAATCTAATGTTTTGCCTTGATGTGTTTTAGTTTCTAGCAAATTTCTCCAGAGGCCTCAATTAGCTTTCAACAGTTATTCTTGCCTCAATTAACTTTCAACACTTATTCAGTGACAATAATTGTGTACTCTCTTGATTGTGTTTGTTTTTTGAGCAGAGAACAGAATTTTAGAATTTGAGGAATATGTCAGGGCTAGGCAAAGTTGGTAGAATTTTTGAATGATATTGATTATTCTCAAGAATTAGCCAATAAAAAGAAAGGGAGAAAGGAGTTGTGAGATGTTGTCAGAAAAAGGAAGGAAAGACAGAAGACAAGAGAGAGGTAGAATGGAGCTGCGAGAGGTGAGCATCTCCCAATCTCTTGGGGTGCTTTACTAACTGCTGGGTCAACAGACTTGTCAAAGCTGATCCCTGAACTCTTTGCTGCTCTGCTCCGGGATTTCATGGCTGCAGTTTGAAACTGGCCTGGTGGGAGTATTTACACCACAGAAACTGGCAAACACTACCGGTCAGTGCTGCTTTTGTTTTTTTCTTTCAGAAAGATGGCTGTTAGATATTTACTTGCAGACTATGTCCTTATATGTTTCTTTGTGATACAAAAAGCCTAAACCATCAACTATGTCACAGCAAGAGAGTATCTGAGAGAGGCTGAATCAGTTGTGTAAGGGTTAATTCCAGGAACACAAACAATAAACTGGAATCATCAGTCTCAGGGTTACTGCAATCAGAAGTAAGTCAAGGTCACAGAGAGGTCAAACTGGTTGAGAAAGTGTGAGGCCCAGACTCCAGTGTCAGGAGAAGAGAAAGCTTGTGGGAAGCCAGGAGGTTGAAGGAATTTTAAGGAGCTTCAGGCAGATAAGACATACTTCATTTACTCTGTGCAAAGACTGCTGGGTATGTAGCTGTGGGCAGGTACCCAGGAACATGCTGCACACAGTATTGTACAAGCAAACAGGCAACATAGATGTAGGTCCATAGGCCTGCAGACAAATACATGGGCAGGTGGTCTGGTGAAGGTGAAGGCTGCTTCCTGGGTCTCCCTCTAACTTCTTGCTCCTAGATACTTCAGAGATGTTCTGTGTACAGTTAGGCAGGGGGCACCCCATAGTTTTGGGGCTGCATCCCCATGTGGTCTGCATGAATGGAGCCTTGGAATCTTGTGATGAGTGTCTGTGTCCCATTATATGCAGCAGACTGTGGGGCTCATCTTTCTCTAACTCTGCACATGAGACTAATGTCCTCAGCCCAAAAACTATCTCTGTTCAAGAGTAAGAATTAACTGTCCTCCATCTTCTGGGTTTCCAGTCTTCATTTTTCTTACTTATTTGTTCAATAAACCCTAGTTAAAGGGCTGCATTTTCTATGAGAATTATTGAGCCCCATAGGCTCACGTATTTCAACACTTGGTTCCCAGTTGGTAGAGCTGTTTGGGAAGGATTGGAGGTGTAGACTTGTAAGAGGAGGTTTGTCACTAGGGGTGGGCTTTGAGGTTTCAAAAGGCCCATGCCATTTCCAGTTAGCTTCCTTTGCTTCATGCTGGTGGATGGATCAAGATGTAAACTCCCATCTACTGCTGCAGCACCATGCCTGCCTGCTTTCATGCTCCCTGCCATGATAGTCATGGACCCTCTGCAACTGTGAGCCCAAATTAAAAAAATTTTTTTTAAATAAGTTGCCTTGGACATGGTGTTTTGTCACAGCAATAGAAAAGTAATGAAGACATTCTTGCAACTTATGGTTTTTTATTCTCCTTCATTTTTGTTTGTGGTACTTCCTGGAAGACCTTGTTTGTAAACATCTCTGACGTCAACATTCTGCTATCAGAGATCCTGGCAACTTCTCTGCCTCTACCCTCAAAGTGAAACCACCTCGATAAAATACTATTATAAACCATTTCATTGTGCAAAAAGGGTATGATTATTTCTATTTTTTGAAGCAGATTGAATTTGCATTAATTTTATATTAAACATCACTTAAATATGATTTAGTAAAATGACCTATGGTCTTGAAAAAACTTTACTATTCATTCACGTGACACTACCAACTAGATTGCTTTTAACATTTATCTTTAGTTGTATACTTATTAATGATAGATGCAGCTCAAGTAAAAGTTGTTGTGGATGATTGATTGATAAATAAAGTGCTGATTGGCCAGTAGCCAGGCAGGAAGCATAGGCGGGACAAGGAGAGAGGAGAATGATGGGAAGTGGAAGGCTGAGGCAGAGAGATGCTGCCAGTCTCCACAATGAGAAGCAGATGTTAAGATACTGGTAAGCCATGAGCCATGTGGCAACGTATAGATTAATAAAAATGGGATAAGATATAAGAACAGCTAGCAAGAAGCCTGAGCTATTAGGCCATACAGTTTGTAAATGATATAAGTCTCTGTGCGTATACTTGGTTGGGTCTGAGCAGCTGAGGGACTGACAGGTGAGAGAGATTTGTCCTGACTGTGAGCCAGGCAGGACCAGGAAAATTCTAGCTACAAAAAGTGATTATAATATTAAAGGTTTTCCAGGTAATGATTCATTGTAGAATCATATGAGATACTTTTAGAAGAGGCTGGAGTTAGGAATGTGGGCTGGTGGATGGTGGGGCATGTGCATAAGCATAGTTCGTTTAAGACAGAGAGTGTCACAGTGTGGTCTTTGTACAGAACCATCAATGTAAACTTGTAATTACCAAAACCACAACCTTTTTGTCCCTACCACAAGCCCGAGTGAGAAATTCTGAGAGTGGGTCCCAGTAATCTGCATTTTAACAGGACCTCTACATGATGCTGGTGGTAGCTATGCTATGAAAATTGCTGCTTTAAAGAATATTAACAAGTGAAGCTACTAATGATCAAATGAAGCCAATATCAACTGAGCTAATAAACTTTGTACAGATTGATGCAGGTTTGGATTCTTGGGCATATTTTTGTGTGTGTGTTCTTAAAACATGCATAACATTCCAGCATTTTCACCTCTTTTGGGTGTAATGATTACACGGATTCATCAAAAGATTGATTGCATGCATTGCACCCTTTCGTTTCCTCAATGATCGTTTATTCTTTAAGATAATTTAGGTAGCATATAAGGAATTCGAGGCAATGAAGAGGCTTAGAGAACAAACGTGCGTACTGCTGAGGTCCAGCAGCGTTTGTGGGGAAAGCAGCCTTTGAGTTACTATGCCGCTCTCCCCACTGTAGCTTTCAGGAAATGAATGTGTGTACTTTGTGTTTTCTCCTTTACACCTCAAGAAACTTGGAATAATAATTTTTCTTTGGCACAGGATGTTAAATTTGAGCAGATAAAAATTAACCCAACGTAGAACCCAAGTCCACGAATTTAATTATGATTTCCCCCAGTCAGCTGATCTTCCATGATGATATCAACCTCTCTGGAATAGTTGGTAAGGGTTATACTCATTTTTAAATCCTTGGTGTATCATGAACTTCAGTATACTATGAAGTTTCCATCCATCCATTAGTTCATCAGTACGTCTTTACTGTAATTCACTATGTTAGTGACCTGCCCCGGATATTATGTGTGGAAAACACAAGGAAGTTTTAGGTTGCATTTTCTTAGTTGTTAAGGATGTTGATCACATTAGCCATTTGTATTTATACTTTTGAGAACTTTCTGTTGTGATTCATAGCTGGCTTTTTTAAGACAAGTCTTTTTTATTATAGTTCTTTGTATATTCTAGATATTAATCCTTTATTAATCCTCTATCTGAGCTATAATTGGTAAAGAGTCTCATATTCTGTGGGCTTCCTCTTCACTCAGTTGATTGTTTCCTTTGCTGTACAGAAGCTTTTTAGTTTAATGAGGTCCCATTTGTCAAATTGTTGGTCTTAATTCCTGGACAAATGGAATACTGTGGAGTTAGTACTTCTCTATTCTTGTGTTTTATAGAGCACTGCCTATGTTTTCTTCTAGCACTTTCAACATTCCAGGCTTCACATATAGGCCTTTGATACAATTCAAATTGGCTTTGATACAGGGTGGTAGATATGGGTCTAATTTCATTCTTCTCCATATGGATATCTAGTTTTCCCTGCATAATTTATTAAATATGCTGCTTTTCTCCTATGTGTATTTTTGGCTTCTTTGTCCAATATCAGATGCCTATAGTTATGTTTGGATCTTCTATTTTATTCCATTGATCTACATACCTATTTTGGATGAGTACCATACTATTTTTATTACTATAGTTTTCTAATATAACATGAAATCTGGAATGGTAATCCCTCCAGTATTGTTGTTTTCCCCCCGCAGGGTTGCTTTGGACATTCAGGGTCTTTTGTGATTCCATATAAGTTTTAGAGTCTTTTTCCTTCCATTTCTCTGAAGAATACCATAGATTATCTACCAAGTTCACCCTGAGGGAATGTTTCAACATACATAACTCACTAAACATAATAAATCATATAAATGGACTTTAATACAAACAAACAAAACCCCACACATTTCAACAGAGGTAGGAAAGGCTTTTGACAAAATCCAACATGCCTTCATGACAAAAGTCCTAGAGAGAGTAGGACTGGGTGGGGCATACCACAGCATAATACAAACTATATTTGACAAATCTTCAGTCAACTACATCCTAAAAGGAGACAAGCTTGAAGCATGTCCATTAAAACAGGAATGAGATGGGTATGTGCACTTTCTTCACCCCCTTTCAATATAACACTTGGAGCACTAGCTGGAGCAATAAGACAAGAAAAGGAAATTATGGGGATACAGATCAGAAATGAAATAGTCCGAATTATCTCTATTTGAAGAAGATATGATATGATGTTATACATAAAAGATACTCAAAATTCCACCAGAAAATTTATAGAAATGAAGAACACTCTCAGCAAGGTAGCAAGATACAAAAATCTGTTAGCTTTCTTCATCCCAATAACACACAAGCTGAGAAAGAGATCATGGAAACACATTCGCAATGAGCAATTTTGGAGAAATGCAGGCAATAGTACTGCAGGCATAGGAGTCTGAGCATCTTGGGTTTGATCTCTTCTGATGTACTTAAGTACTGAACTCAGTTTTGAATCATTCCAACAACATTTGCTACCCTTGGTTAAAATTATATTTTATAATAATGAATGATAATTATGTCATATATTAACATTATTTTATTTAAAAACATTTTGTAATACACATTTTTTTAATTCAAAATAATGAACCATGGCTGAGGGTATAGTTTAGCTGGTAAATGCTTGCCTAGCATGTATGGAGCCTTGCGTTCAGTCCCAGCACCACATAAACATAGATGTGTTGATTCACGTCTGTAATTCTAGCATTTGAAGACGATGGCAGAAAGATCAGGGCATAGCAGGTTTGAGATTATGTATCAAAAGTAAACAATATAGAACAAGCCAAATAATGAATAAATGTGGTTAAAATAATCAAATTTAATACAGTATTTTATTTATTTACTTTTTAATTAATTTTACACATATAGGTATTTTGCTGGTATGTACATCTGTACACCATGTTCATGTCTGGTGCCTGAGAAAAGCAGAAGACATAGGATCCCCTGGGTCTTAAGTCACAGAAGGTTTTTAGCTTCCATGCGGGCACTGGGAATCAAACTGGAACCATCTCTACAGCCCATATTTTACTTATGAACTAAAAATCATATTTACCGAGGAAAATGATGATGCTTTGACAGTCTCACTTGCCTAAATGTTGATGTTTTTGTTTATTTGCTTGTCTTCACAAATAAATCCTCTCAATAGTCTTAGGACAGTGACTATGAAAAAAAAAAAAAGACAAAGAAAAACAAGAAGAAAGAATGGGAGTTCGATCCTGTCACTCCATCAGGGTGTTTCACATCTGCTGGTTCTACATAGCACCTGAATATAGCATAGGATGATGACATGTGTAAACAAAGCTCCAACTCTGCTCAGTCCTTATGAAATTATTCTCAAAACAAGCTTGGGTAATGGACACTATACGGGCTGAGGTAGTGAAGATTATAAGCGGGTTTTACAAATTAATTTCCATTGTGAACTATAAATTTTGATAAAATAGAAGCAATACAATATGCAAACTTACAACCTATGATGATGTTATTGAAATTCAAGAATTCTACACATTATTTAGAAACCAGACCAACATGGTTGTGTATACCTTTAATCCCAACTCTTGGGCAGCAGAGGCAGGAAGATCTCTGTCCCAGGTCTGCCAGGTTTGAACAGTGAGACTTCATTTTAGGACAAAAGAAAACAAAACCAAAAATCATATCAATACATTTCTGTACAAATACAACACAAAACAAGGAGCCATATCAATACAATTTTCTCTGTTAATTTTATTCCAGGAAGAGCAGTTTGCTATTGACATCGAGTTTGGTTGGCTCGTGGTGATGATCAAAAAGGGCAGACTTCTGGTCATTTTAATTATTGCTTTTCAGTCCTACAGCTCCTGTCCTCCATAGTCCATACCCCAGACAGTTTATTCCTATGGCCTCACCTGGATATGTTTCTGTTTGTAGCCATTTGGTGTCACGTTGCCTGTGACTCTGGAAATGATGTTGGTGGAGCAAGCAGACCGTGAAGTCAGCTCAAAGAACCATCAGAAATAATTTTTGGTTACTCCATGCTAAAGTTTTGTGGTACTTAGGTGGCTATGATAGGGAGCTGATAAAGGAACTAATCACTGAGAGCAAAGGGCTTAGATTTTTCTCCCTGAAACAAATTATCACAGGAGTGCAAATGTGTATGGATTTCAAAGCTGAAGGCAGGCCTTTGGAGAAGGCATTTCTGTAACTTATTAAGGTAGATGAAATTTTATACAAAATAGATGGGATGAGTCCAGAAGAAAGAGAGAAAAGTGATATTGGAGGTTTAAATTCACCATAAATATGTTTGTGCGTGTGTGTGTGTGTGTGTGTGTGTGTGTGTGTGTGTGTGTGTGTTTGTAGGGGGGTGTATTTGAAAGAAAATAATCTATTAACCTCTAAAGCTAAATCATTTATAGTGTTTTGAGTATGAAATTGGACTTTGTGAATTGGATTTGAATATCTCTGAAACGATGAGGAATGTTCCCAGGTACCAGTAGAGATATGAAATCTTGTCCCAGTGTCCAGGAAGGACTGACACTGTGTGGAGATGTTTTCCTGGTAGGAAGCTCTAATATACTTAGTTGGAAGACAATTTCTAAGGAAGTATCTAAGATAGGATTGTAAAAAGTTGGCATAGAAAAGTCTACTAATTGCTAATAACTTCTAAGTTCTGTGGGGGCAAATTATATAACCAAAGACACAAGCTGTTTCCACATCCTGTTCCTGATGTCTGCAAACAGGAGGCTGCAGTCACATCAAACTTGGGTGGTATTTTAAAGATTTCAGCCAGTTTGTATTATGATTTTTATGACTTTGATTAATTTTCATTCTATCTCAAACATTTTTCTCCTGAATAATGAATTTCTGGGGGATCATAATTGAGGAAAGATGAAGTGCACACTATAAAAATCGAGAAGGCTGATTATCAGAAAAGACAGCGATCTACTCAATTAAACTGAAACCGGTGGGGAGTCGGAATAAATTCCTAGAGTAATTAGGAGCTGTATGTTCAAGCTATTATGGAATACAACAGATGTCTGTAGGTAGAAGAACAATGATGGAGGATGTGCCAATAATAAGGAAGATAATCAGAGCTGAAAATTCTGATCTCACTTGGCCAGTGACAAACAAAATAAACTTGAAGATTTAATTTTAGCAGTAAGCATAAACTATCATGTATCACTGAGATTTAATGAACAGACATTTAGGAATGAAACATTACAGTGAGCAATATAAACCTTCAAACAATATGGTGTTAAGGACATAGTGGAACAATCCACTTTTAAAAGGTAGAGTTATGAAAAATGGTGGAGAAATTTCTGGAAGTATATAGAGAGATCACAGCCTGACTGGTTGGCAGAGAATTTAAGTGAGCTTTTCATTATATATCATATGGATTTAATATTATTCTTTCCTAGAAACCCCTTCAGAGATAACGTTTTACCAGCTATCTGGACATTCTTTAGCCTAGTCACATTGGCTTATAAAATTAATGGCATGCTATAATAATGAGTAAAGGAATACAAGTATTTTATGAATAACTATGGTTTCAAAGACCTCTGAGAGTTCTGATTTCATTCTTGATGATTTCAGACTAGCATTTATCAGCGATTTTAGAGACAGTAAATAAACCATATTGTGTTGAAATCAATTGTGACAAATT
The DNA here is from genome assembly GCA_902168405.1 of Peromyscus aztecus. Classification (NCBI taxonomy): domain Eukaryota; kingdom Metazoa; phylum Chordata; class Mammalia; order Rodentia; family Cricetidae; genus Peromyscus; species Peromyscus aztecus. The sequence goes on from CABHPQ010149784.1 coordinate 40,095, forward strand.
AATCTGATTTTCTCCCTACTGGTCATGGAATATTGCTCCAGTGGGCTGTATGAAATTTATGGCAACTAAATTTCAGTAAAGCATTTTATAAGCACTTGCTGTATCTTAATGGAAAACATGGAAATATCTGGACTGAATAATCTTGCCATTAAATTATTTTACAGCTTGTTAGACAACTACACCACAGTGTGTTGATTAGTGGATCAATATTATCTTGAAATTACCTTACTAGAAGTCAATCCCATGACTGAGCTCTTGCAAGGTTTCTCATAGTGACTCAAGCAAGTTATAGAAGGATCA
>CABHPQ010149785.1:0-18850 GCA_902168405.1 Peromyscus aztecus
GTAGTAAGCAATTATGAAATGGTAATCCCAGAAACAGTAGCAGCGGTGGCCGCCACTGCTATAACAGCAACAACGTCTGGCCGTGAATTTTAAAGGCACTGCCAAGTTCCTCTAATTTTACTGTGTGTTTCTTTTTAAGGTGTATTATTTTAACGTATGTGTATGTATGAGGCTATGTGTACATGAGTGCTGGTGCCCGTGATAGAGGCATTGGAGCCACTCAGAACGGGTGCTGGGACTCGAGCTGGGCTCCCTTGAGTTTTCTGCAGTAGCAGCACACACTCTTTACTACTGAACCATTTCTCCAGTGCCCACATTGTATTTCTTTGATTTTGTCTGTGTGAGGTAGTCTCACTGTGTAACCCTGGCCAGCCTGGAACTCATAGATCGCCTGCCTTTGCTGCCTGAGTGCTGGGATTTAAGATGTGTGCCACAACATTCAGCTACTTTGTCTGTCTGTCTGTCTTTTTTAAGATTTTTTTAGAATTTTATTTTCTGTGTATGACTATTTTGCCTACGTGTATGTCTGTGCATTGTGTGTATGCCCAGTGTCTGAGGAGGCAGTGGATGCTCTGGGACAGGAGTTACGACAGCTGTCAGCCACCATGTGGGTGCTGAGGATTGAACTGGGTCCTTTTGGGGGAGGGGGCGCTCGTGTCTCTGTAGGAGTCTGTGCACATGAACACAGTCCCCCTAAATGGTCAGGAGTGAGGTTGGATTCCCTGGAGCTGGAATTACAGACACTGTGAGACACTGGGCATGGGACTGGGGCCTGCACTTGGGTCCTCTGCAAGAGCAGTGCATGCTCTTGACCACTGAGCCATCTCTCCAGACCGACAGTGAGGTTTTTCTGTGTATGATAGGAATTAGGATTCCGAATCTTTTCTCCTAAATTGAAAAGGCCGGCATAGCTAGTGTGTGCAGGGCTGAGTGTTGAACCAGCACTTCTGCCAAAAGAGCTGTGCTGTCTCTCACCTTGCCACTCATGACGTGAGAATTAGAGCAGGCTTCCTGGTGTGTTTGGGAAGCTGAAAAGCACGTGTGGTTATTAAGTTAGGACGTTTGCCTGGGTTGCCTTTGGTTTTGCAGATGGTATTCTCCTGCAGGTAGCCTCCCTGCGTAAATGCCCAGATCAGGGATAGAAGGAATAACTAACTGTGAGAAACTGGACGTGCCTGTCACGTGCCAAGTGATTAGATACTAGATAAGCTGCAGAGGCCACTCTGCGTTAGCAAATGTTGATGATGATAAAATATGTTACACAGTGAGAAGAAATTAATTTCTCACAGGCTGGGGGAAGGGACCCGATGCACATCACCTCAGGCCTTCCTGCTGTGGTGCCGACTCCTAACTGAGCTTTCCCACGGTTGGTTTCTCTCACAGGCATGCGAGGATTCATGACGGCACATGGACAACCAGACCAGCCTCGATCTGCACGTTACATCCTAAAGGACTATGTCAAAGTAAGTGTTCCTGTCTCCCTTGAGGAAGCAGGCTTCCTTTTCCATGCACTGTGTTCTAGCTCAGGCAGCCTGTTGGGGAGGTATTTCCATTGAGATGGACTGAAGGCAGGTGGCGTGTTTCTAGTGGTGTAAGGACTTGACCTGTGGGCCTCACACACGCTGGACAGCTGCTCTGCCACTGAGCCCCGGCCCAGCCCTCAGAAATGGTATGATTTTAGACTCCAGCCTGATGTTCCCACGCGTGTGTCCTGACGTAAAAGAACACTGACCACTACTTAGAAATGAAGTGCAGGGAAAGGTCACCGAGAAGGGCCCTGGGGGCGCTGCTGTCAGAGTCAGGACTCCACGGGTGCTGCAGACTGGAACACAGAAAGCTCCTTCAGCCTCTGCCTGCCTCACACTTGCCTTGAGGACCTTTGCCCTCCTGGGGTAACGCGGTCACGGGGTGCTGTTGTCCCTGTAGGGTAAACTACTGTACTGCCACCCCCCTCCTGGAAGAGATCCTGTGGCATTCCAGAATCAACATCAGCAACTCCTAGAGAACAAAACGAAAGCTGAAGAAATACGACTCCAGCCGGGCAGAAACCAAAAAGCCAAACAGATTGAAAATGGAGTTGACAAAGCCTTTTTCCATCAGGTAAGTGTAAGAGCCTGTGTTGAACTTCTCATCCAATACATTTAAAAATCCAAACATTTACTGTTTAAACATCTAGTGGACTGGAGAGGTGGCTCAGTGGTTAAAAGCACTGCTGCTCTTCAGAGAACCTGAGTTTGATTCCCAGCACCCACAGCACGACGCTCACGGACACTGTAAGTTCACACAGCACACTTTGTTACATATGGAAATGAGTTTTACCTGCATCGTGTGTGTCTGGAAGTCAGATGAGGGCATCGGGTCCCCTGCAGGTGGAGGTGTGCCACCATGTGGGTGCTGAGACTGAACTGGGTCCTCTGCAACAGGTGCCCCCCTGAGCTCTCTCCCCAGCCCCACTTTTTTGCTCTTGGGTCTTGCTTTGTGCCTCGAGCTGACCTTCGCTTCCCTGGGGCTGAGATTACAGCTGTGCGTCGTCAAGGCTGGCTCCACACACAGATTGGAAGTGTGCAGTGGTTTCTATTACAGCCACAGCTGTGCAGCCATTACCACAACCAGCTTTAGAATTTTATCACTCCAAAGAGAAACCCCATACCACTGACAGCCACTCACTTGCCCTGTCTCCCCCTCTCCCCGGCCAGCCACTAACCTGCTTTTTCTCTGTGTGGGGGGTGGTCTGCTCTGGGCATTTCACAGGAGTAGAGTCATGCTGTGTGGTCTTCTGTTCCTTCGCTTAGCTGTTCCAAGGTCCACCTGTGTCGGAGCGTGTGTCCACACATCATTCCTTTTTATGACAAATAAGTCACTGTAAAGAAGTGCCATGGTTCTTTTTCCATTTACCAGTTGACAGACAGTTTTGGCTAATAGGATTAGGTTGCTAATGTGCGTGCATCTGTTTGTGTAGCGTGTGTTTTCACATTCATGAGTGAGCACTGCAGGACTGGAATGCTTCCATCATTTGGAAAGCTGTGCTTTTAGCTTGTGAGGTGCAGCCAGCCTGTCCAGAGATGGCTGTGCTGTTGGGCATGCTCGCCAGGAGCACTGGGGGTTTCATGGCTCCACATCTGCGCCAGGGCTTCCCATTTGCTGGTGCTGTTTCCGCATCTGAAGTCGTCTCTGGTTCAGCCTTTTTTCTTCCTCTGGCACTTCGTGATGAACAGCAGCATTTCACAGACTCAGAGGTACCTGTGCATTTCCTGTACAGAAATGAGTTGTGAGAGGTTTTTGTTGTTGTTGTTGTTGTTGTGTGTGTGTGTGTGTGTGTGTTGAGGGGGATGAAACAAGGTCTTAACGTAACCGCACTGACCTTGAACTCTGTAGCTAAGAATGGCCTTGAACTCCTGATCCTCCCGTCTCCACATACTGAAGACGTCTATATACACTCTAAACAAGGTGTGGTGGTGCACATCTGTGATCCCAGTACTTGCATTCAGCTCCCACATCCACACATACGCATCTTCTCACTTCCACAAATATGCATGCATGCATACATGGACATAAAAAATAAGCAAATCAAATATTAGTAACTTGAATTGCTTCATCAGAGCTGGTAGCATTTTCTTTTTGTGTTTGGTTGGTTGGTTTTTGTTGTTATTGTTTTTGTTTTTTTCAAGACAAAGTTTCTCTGTGTAACAGCCTTGTATAACAGTAAGGTTGTCTTGGAAATAGCCCTGTAGACCAGGCTGGCCTGGAACTCACAGAGATCTGCCTGCCCTTGCCTTTCAAATGTTGGGATTAAAGGTGTGAACGACCACACACAATGGCTGGTAGCATTTTTTTTCAATGTCAGGTTTATGTACAAGCGTTAAGTCATTTGGTTGTGTTTAATACACGTTTTCAATATTCCCAGTGGCTAAGAACACATGCTGCTCTTGCAGGGAACCTGGGTTTGGTTCCCAGTGCCACATGTCGTACAGAACATTCAGTTTAACTTTTTTTTTTTTTTGAAACAGGGTTTCTCTGTGTAGTTTTGGTGCCTGTCCTGGATCTCACTCTGTAGACCAGGCTGGCCTCGAACTCACAGAGATCCACCTGGCTCTGCCTCCTGAGTGCTGGGATTAAAGGCCGGCTCAATTTAATTTTTTAATGCTTGCAGAGATTTCTGAAGGCATTGCATGAGAAAGCTGAAAGTTGCATTATGTGAGAAAAAAACTTATTTTCAATAAAAAGAAAAAAAGAAGAAAGTTGCAAGTGTCACCTTAACTTAACTTAATGTCCATATCTAAACCTTCACCCCAGTAGTAATACTTCACTGCAGGTGACAGTCGTGGATATTACTTTATAATTTTTATTCATATTACTAAATAAACTGAGTATGTCTCGAGCGTCAGTGTGCTCAAGGAGCCTGAATCTGACATCCGTGGAGACTCAGGCTCCATGTGGTGGTATATACCTATACCCTAGCACTCCAAAGGCAGAGAACTGGGAACTCAAGATCTGCTGGGGCTACACAGTAAGACCCTGACTCAAGAAAGGAAAAATAGGAATGCCCAGGAAATTTGAATTATGGGGGTTTTAGGTGGTTTTAGATAACATTGGAAGCTATTGGACTGAACAGTAGACAAGGAAGGCTGGAAAGAGGTGAGCTAAGACAGGGTGCTGGGGAGCCTCGGATGAGGGGTAGGGCGTGAGACGGGGGTCAGAGGAGAGCCGTGTGCTGAGTGAGTTGCTGCTGTCCTGAGAAGCCTGTTCATGTCTCCTGTGTTTCCTCTCAGGAGAACGTCAGAGCGCTGACCAAAGGGGTCCAGGCTGTGATGGGCTACAAGCCCGGGAGTGGCCTGCTGAGCGCAGCTGCTGTGAGCACTGAGAACGTGGCTGGGAAGCCCTGGAAAAAACATGGCAACCGAAATAAAAAAGAGAAAAGTCGTAGGCTCTACAGACACCTGGATATGTGAACTTGCTCAACCGAAGTGGCGTCTGCATCGTGCAGGTGGACATGAACCAAAGCCACCGCTGCCTGTGGGGCTTCCCAGACACGGGCACTGTGGAATGTACCCAGAAGTCTAGACGGTGTGGCAGCCTTTGGAAGCACCAGCTGTGCCTATACTAGTCCTTGTGGTGTCCCAGGAGTCTCCTTCTGCAGAAGGCTGACGGATGTGTGGTAAACATACATACAAATGCATATTAACTTTGTTTTTGAAAAGTTATTAAATTAATTGGCCACTAATTCATACATTTCATGTTATAATAATTTGAATTTGCCAAAATATAACTAGGGGAGGGTCTAGAGAGATGGCTCAGCAGTTAAGAGCACTGGCTGTTCTTTCTTAGGACCCAGGTTTGGTTCCCAGCACCCACATGGCAGCTCACAACCATCTGTAACTCCAGTTTCAGGGGATCCGACGACCTCTTCTGGTCTTGATGGGTACCAGGCACACATACGTGGGTATGGTTCACAGGCAGAGAGAGCTGTCTGGGAACGGAGTGGGCTTTAGAACCCTCAAATCCCATGTCCAGTGACACACCTCCTCCAACAAGGCCACACCTAATCCTTTCTAAACAGTTCTGCCAACAGGGGACTAAGCTTTCAAATATATGAGCCTATGGGAGCCATTCTCATTCAAACCACCACTCAAAGTCACCTCTAGGAAGCAGAGAAAGCCCCGAGTGAGTGAATCCTGAGTGAACATGTGCTTTACATGGGTACAGCCATGTCAAGGACCTCCACCTTTCCCAACCCCCAGGCCACACCCAAAGGGGAAATGGCAAAGGCTTCCCTTCTGGTCTGTGTGTAGGTGTTGATGGTGATGTGGAAAATGTCCACAGTAGCTTTCTCCCTCTGAACAGTTACCAGTCCAGAGACTGCTCCTACAGAGACGAGCTAACCCTGTCTCCCTGGTCCAGCTCTATACCATAAACCCCGCCTCCTGATTCAGCTGTATGTAAAAACCCTGCCTCTGTGTTCAACTCTATACAGCTGTTAACAGGAGGAGCTTCGAGGGCGCTGTGCTCTCTCCGTCAGCAGCCTCCATCCACCCGACTCCTGTGTTTCTGTGTATCTGTCCTTTCTTTGTTCCCTCACTGCCCCTGTCAAGTGCCGGGAACGTATCTCATACTCAGGCAATCCTCACCGCAGTCTAGAGCTGGGCTTACAGGTGTGACTCACCACACCCAGTAAGAAACTACATTCAGCAAATATTTATCAGTCAGCTACCTTGTAGGGGAAAACAATCCGTAAAGAAACCAACGTTGGGGGAGGAAGGAATGTAGGAGACAGGGGAGTCAAGGACACCACAAGAAACCCCACACAATCAACTAACCTGGGCTCACAGGAGCTCAGAGACTGAACCACCAGCCGGGGAGCCTGCGTGGGACTGACTTAGGCCCTCTGCATATGTTACTACAGTTGTGTAGCTTGGTCTTGTGGGACTCTTAACAGTTGGAGCAGGGGCTGTCTCTGTCTCTGTTGCTTGCTTTTGGGACCCTTCCCTCCTACTGGATTGCCTCATCCGGCCTTAAAAGAAGAGGAGGGGGCTGGAGAGATGGCTCAGCGGTTAAGAGCACTGGCTGTTCTTCCAGAGGTCCTGAGTTAATTCCCAGCAACCACATGGTGGCTTACAACCATCTGTAATGAGATCTGGTGCCCTCTTCTGGCCTGCAGGGACACATGCAGACATTACATTGTATATAAAATAAATAAATAAGTCTTAAAAAAAAAAAAAAAGGAACCTAGTCTCACTTGATATATATACCATGGCTGGGTGATATCCATGGGAGACCTGCCCTTTTCTGAAGAGAAACAGAGGAGGAGATGGAGAGTGGGGGGGAGACTGCAGTCCGGATGTAAAAAACAAAAAAACAACAACAAAGAAAAACCAAAGTTGGGACGCCCTGTAAACAGGAAGCAAGCACTATGGAAGTTAGCTATAGCCAGATCTCATGGAACCCTGAAGTCCTAACGGGATTCTAGGTAGGAAAAAATAAGGTAACTGTGTATATACGTGAACAGTGAAGTATATTGCGTTCTTCCTTTAACTAATGAAGGACTGGGCATAATGGGTCATGCTTGGAATCCACCCACGGAGGCAGGAGGATCAGAGGCTCAAGGCATCTCAGCTACTCAGAAATAAATGAAAACTAGGTATCTACCTGTAATCCCAGCACTCAGAAGGCTGAGGTAGGAGGGCGAGGAATTCTAGGTAGCTTAGCATGACCCCATCTCAGAGAAAGCAGTAATGGGTAAAAGTTAATTCCTCTCCAAGCTGAAGTAGACTTAAGCCCAAACCACAGTTATGGTATCCTGCTGCTGGAAGGAACACGCCTCTTGGACAGTCTCACTCTATAGTTCAGGCTTGGAGCTCGCTGTGTAGAGCCCTGGCTGGCCTCAAATTCATGGCAATCCTCCTGCCTCAGCCTCCTGAGTGCCGGGGATTACATGCATAAGCCATCACACCTGGATGTTTAGAAGGGGAACAAGAGTCAGAACATGAAAACTCTGGGCCATGTGCTGAAGGACAGACAGAAACTGATACTGATGGACAAAGTCTAGAGTTGTAGCGGGAAGTTTCTCGGTCCTGCCTGGCCCTTTGGTCAGGACAGAATCTCTCCCACCCACATCCTGCAGCGGATTGGCCCCAAGTAAACACACAGAGGCTTATATTGTTTACAGACTGTATGGCCTGTGGATCAGTTTTCTTGCTAGCTAGCTCTTGTAACTTAACCCATTTCTATTCATCTATATGTTGCCACATGGCCGTGGCACTACCAGTCTGCTGACATCTTGTTGCTCCTTGGGTGGCAGTGGCTGGTGTCTCCTCCCCCTCTGCCTTTCTTCTTCCTGTCTCTCTCTTGAATTTCCTGCCTGGCTATAACCTGACTTGCCATAGGCCAGAGCAGTTTCTTTATTAACCAATCATAGCAACACATATTCACAACAAGACATCCCACAGCATATAGGGACAGAAAAAAAACTCACACCATTCAGTTTACTGGTAAAAAGCATACAATCCATGGGCTTAACATATCCAGAGTTGTGCCACTATAGTAAATTTGAGAACATTTTTATCCTCCCATCCCCAATAAAGAGCCCAACCTAAGAAGTCATCAGGTCCCAGTCTACTTGTGCTGGCTAGTTTTACGTAACCTCAACCAAACAACTACAGTCATTTTTGAAAAGGGAGCCTCAATTGAGAAAATGCCCCCTCCAGATTACGCAAGCCTGTGGTGCCTTTTCTTGATTGATGATTGATGTGGAAGGGACCAGGTTACTGTGGGGAGTGCCACCCTTGGACCGTGGTTTTGGGTGCTATTAAAAAAACAACAACAACAACAACAAACAAAACAGGCTGAGCAAGCCAGTAAGCAGCACTCCTCCATGGCCTCTGCTTCAGTTCCTGCCTCCAGGTTCCTGCCCTGACTTCTTTCGGTGATGGGCTGTGATGTGGAAGTGTAAGCAAATCAAACCCTTTCTTCCCCCAAGTTGCTTTAGATCATTGTGTTTTATCACAGTAATAGAAGCCCTAACCAAAACCCTACATATCCCAGATCCTTGCCCTAGGCAGCCATTCGTCTATATTTCATCTATGTGGTAGGCAGGTTGCCTGTTCTAAACACTCCATATAAACTCCATGGAGTTTGGTAAGGATGAGGGCTGGTACCTTAGCTTCCCCGTCACACAGTGGGTTCATTCTGTATGGCCTTCAAAAGATGCTAGTGAAGCGAGCCCAGCTGCCCTCAAGCTGGAGGCATCTCATTCACCCTGCGGGGCTCTTCTTTCCCATCACCCTCTCCACTTTCTCGGCTTCCTGTACTTACCTCCACAGTAAGGAAACTGAGCAGCAGTCCTTGCTTGGAGTCTGTGGCGCCTGAGCTAGGGCATCCTGACAGGGGAATTACCATTTTTGACCTTTGCTTCTGAATGTCTCTCATTAAGTTTTCCTTGCCGGATGCTTTGATGTCCATCCTTGTGGAGGTTTATGGTCTAGCTTTATGAATTAGTCATTGCTATCACTGTCCCACATTTTATGAATGGTAACCCGCCGTGCATCTGTCTTCTGTTTACTTTCAGGAAATTAGAAGGAAGTCGAGGTTCTTCCCAAGAAGCCAATAGCCACATATGTTTGGTTTTCTTTTTTGAGGGGGTGGGGGAGATAAACTGGAAAAATTGCCAACAAGCCAGAAACCTTCTAAGGGACACATTGCTTTAACAGGTTTTTCTCTTGTTTGGTTTAGAAGAGAGGAAAATCATCCAAAAATCTCACTCTGTGTCTACTTGCCCCGTGTTGGGTTCAGCACATTGTTTTTCCAGTTAAGAATGGAAGACCCTCGAAGGGAAGAGTGTCCTTCTGTTCCCTCCCTGGATAAAGGGAGACAATTTTGCACATGCAACAGGCAGATGTCAATACCCATGAAAAATGTGGTCCGTGGTAGACCAGATAGTTTCTATTTTTTTTTGAGATTTATGTTTATTTTATGTGTGTGAGTAATATGCCTGCAAATATGTCTGTACACCAATTGTGTGCCGGTACCCTCGGAGGCCAGAAGAGGCACTGAACCTCCTAGAACTGGAGTTACAGACAGTTGTTAGCTGCCATGTGGGTGCTGGGAATTGAACCCTGGTCCTCTGGAAGAGCAGTCAGTGCTCTTAACCTATGAACCATCTCTCCAGCCCCTAAACTGGATTTTGAATGTTCTCTTATGTCTACAGAAAGTGTACAAGCCACAGTGTACAGATAAAAAAAGCAGCCTGATCATGGCTCCATGCCTGACCTACACCCCAGCTTCCTTTTAGCAGCTACTTGCCAAGGTGGCAGCCTTTCTGTTCTGACCTTTCCTCTGCCTTTGTATTGTAGAGAAAAAAAAAGAGTCTACAGTATGTACTCTTGAGAGTCTGAATTCTGCAATCCAACATTGTGGGGGTCATCTATAGTACATGTGATAACTAGACCATTTGTTCTCATTGCTCTGTAGTATTGTACATGTCCAGGCTCAGGTTTCCCATTTGAAATGTAGCACTGTCCACCTGAACTTGCTGCTGTAATGGATGTATTCTGTGACCTGTACTGGCCAAGGTTGCTACAGCCGTAGTGACTGTTCAGCGATTGAAGTATGACCAATGTGGCAGAGGAACTGAATTTTTGTTTGTACTTAAGTATCTTAGGTATAAATGGCCACATATAGCACCGGCTGCTATTGGCCAGTGTCTTAGTTATTTTTCTATCTCGGTGACAAAGCACCATGACCAAGGCTGGGTGTATGGTTTCAGAGGGTCCGAGTCCATGATGGCGGTGCAAAGGCATGGCAGCAAGAACAGCTGAGAGCTTACATCTTCTATCCGAAAATAAGAGGCAGAGAGCACCTTGGGAATGGCATGCGTCTTTTGAAACCCCAAAGCTCACCCCCACTGACATGCCTTTTCCAAGGAGGCATTACCTCCTAATCCTTCCCAAACAGTTCCACCCACTGGGAACCACGTGCTCAAAGATATGAGCCTCTGGGGGCCATTTCCATTGAATCCACCACCTCCAGCGTAGTCCTCATACCTGACTTGAAGGGAATACGCTGCATTTTTGTGGAATGTGCATCCAGAAGCAAACGGGGGCATCTGTTCAGCGTTAGAGGATACACAAGGAATTTAACTTTTATTGTTTTTCTCATCCGTGGGACTCTAGGAAATAAAAGGATGGCATCTACATCTCCCGGGTTTCATCATGTTTATGTCACAGGGTGGTATAGACGAGTCTGTTTATGTTGAAGCCCTGTGGTGTAGACGAGCCTGGGTAATCCAGACTTATGGCCCTCACAGGGAGGTGCAGTCAGGTAGGTGGGACTGTTAGTTCTCAGTGAAAAGCCATTTCTCTCCAGGTGTCTCTGATGAGCGGGGCCTCCCCTCCCTAATACTCTTGGATCAGAACTAGCGCCTGATTTCTGAGTGTGGCAAGAGCCACCCAGGTGTTTTGCATTTGTTTAATTGAGGACCGTGGGTGGGCTGGGGCACTAAACTGAAAATATTTGCAAACCTGCATTTCATTTGCTAATAGAATCTGTTGCTGGTGACTGCCCCCTGGGTGTGTGTGAGTCAAAGAGTGGCTCCGAATGTCTCCTCTCTTCTGACTGTATCTGGTGCCTGTGTGGGCAGCTCCTAAGAGGTGCTCTGTGTATTACCCTGCTCCCATGCTAGGGGAAACAGTGGTCACATGGCTTTTGAGTCATTTCTTACAGTGACAGAGGCCAGGCAGATCAGGAATTCGGAGAGACTGGACTATAGCCTTTGCCTTCTTTATTTTACTGATCTCACTCAGCCCCTTATGTTCGCCGTGCTCCTCCATTTTTATTTTTGTGAAGACGGGATCTGGGTCTGTAGCTCCTCCTGCCGTGAGTTTGAGCGCTGGGATTACAGGTGTGCATCACCACGCTGGCTCGTCTCTGGTCTTTGTATGCATCTCTAAAGGTCAAATCCGGATACTGTGGTTCTTTCCAGGACACAGGTTGAACCCTTCTCAACAAGAGTTGGAATTGCCAAGTGTCGTCGTCTTGGTTTGAAGGCTGTAGCAACTGAAGAGAGAAATGCTGTAGGGAATTATTTTTTTGGAAAGTGTTCTTTAGCACACAAGACAAAAACCAGAGCTTTTAACTAACTCCCAGAAGTTGCTGTTGTCTCTCTGACTGAACTGGGATGGCAGTTATATTTTCCTGGGGCCTTAGTGGTCAGGTGATAGTGAAGTGCAGTAGCCATTTGGGGGATAAAAGGAAGGTGACCGCAGACTTCAGGCCATACATGGCACTGGCCACTGTTTGCATTCTCTTGCGATTTCTCTGCTGAACTGTCCCTAAAGACTCAAACCAAGCACTATTTTTTGAAGTTTTTTTTTCCTCATTCTTCTATTAGTTTTGTTGTTGTTGCTGATAACTTCAAACTTGAAAAGAGCACATTCTGATTCTTTCTCCTCGCCTCTCTTATCTCCCTTCTATCTATATCCTCATCCCTTTTCTCAGATTCCTGACTTTTGGGTTGGTTTGGGTTTTGTTGTTTTGTTTTGTTTTTTGGGTTTTGTTTTGTTTTGTTTTGTTTTTTGAGACAGGGTTTCTCTGGGTAGTTCTGGTGCCTTTCCTGGAACTCACTCTGTAGCCCAGGCTGGCCTCGAACTCACAGAGATCCACCTGCCTCTGCCTCCCGAGTGCTGGGATTAAAGGTGTGCGCCACCACCGCCCGGCTTGGGTTAGTGTGGGGACCCATTTAGTCTTACCAGGCTATGTGACCGTAGGTTAGAAGTGTGCCTTGCAGCCTGGCTGGCTCAGTGTTTATACAGCTGAAGGCGCTGACTCCCTCACACTCTGAATCCGTCAGGGCAACAGTTTAGCAGGGAGGGGCGGGGCTCATCCATCACACCTGTTGATGGGCCCATTCTTGTACAGATCCCATGTAGGCACCTGAAGCTGCTGGGAGTTCATGGATGTGATGGCTGCGTCTTGCCCAGAACTGACATTCTGAAGCCCTCTCCTTGTCTTCTGGCTCTTACAGAAGGAGAACAGCCTCCCCATCTCCCACAGTGTTCCCCGAGCCCTATAGGGAATGATATAAATGCCTTGCCTAGGGCTGAGGACTCATCTGTCACTTATGAGAAGCACCTTGTGCAGCCATGAGGCTCTGCATTTTTCTACCTTTCACTGGATTTTTCTCTGGTTAAGGCTGGGGTAAACAGTGAAAAAAACAGTCCGATGCTATTTCAATGACCTCCCCTGCCATGGGTACTTTTGACCAGGTTTATGGTACCAAGTATCCATTCCCTCCTGTAGAGGAAGTGTGTCGCTGGGGGTGGGCTTTGAGGTTTCAGAAGCTCAAGCCAGGTCCAGTATCACTCTCTTCCTTCTGCCTGTGGATCCAGATGTAGAACCCTCAGCTTCCCTCTAGCACCATGTCTGCCTGCATGCCACCATGCTTCCCATCATGACAATGTACTAAGCCTCTGAACTGTAAGCCGGCCCCAATTAAATGCTTTCCTTCATAGTGTTGCTGTGGTCATGGTGTCTACTCACAGGAATAAAACCCTAACTAAAACACTGAAATTGGGGCTGGAGAGATGGCTCAGCGGTTAAGAGCACTGGTTGTTCTTCCAGAGGTCCTGAGTTCAATTCCCAGCAACCACATGGTGGCTCACAGCCATCTGTAACGAGATCTGGTGCCCTCTTCTGGCCTGCAGGTGTATATGCAGACAGAACACTGTATACATAAATAAATCTTTAAAAAAACAAAACAAAACAAAACAAAACAAAAAACACTGAAATTGACAGAGTCACCAGCAACAGCACAGATCCAAGGCCAGTCTGTCAGTGGATGCGGAAACCAAAGATTCCAGGGGAGCTGGAGTAGTGTGATTGTGGAGCGGGGACACACAGACCATGGTGAACATGTGGAGGTCAGAGGACAACTTGGGGCAGTCAGTTATCACCTTCCACCCTGTGGGACATGGGGCTTGAACTCAGATCATCAGGATGGGTGTCAAGTGCCTTTCTCCACTGAGCCAGCTCGCTGGCCCTCGGGGGATTTTAAACTATCACTCACTTAGTGAATACATTACACTTGTTGGGGAGAGATAGCCGATGTCACCTAAAGGAGAGACCAAAGTCGACACCAGGGTAAGTGGCAGCACTGATATGTGTGACGGGAGTGACTGCCACCGTCTGTCCTCACTAACATGTCTGACCACCAGGCCCACGAGGAAACCATTATACACTCCAGCCTTTGGACACAGTAGAAGAGACCTGGACTAAAGGACTCACAACTCAATTACTGAATCTTGTACTAGGAAAAGCACACATTATTAAAACAGGTGAGCGAATTTTCATGTGGGTTACATATTAGGTGGCATTGCCATATGTGTGGGATGGAAGTGGCTCGAACACTCTCTGTAGCCCAGGATGGCCTCACACCTGTGGTGATTGTCCTGCCTCAGCCTCCCACACGCTTGAACTACAGGTGTTCGCACTGAACTTTTAAAGAAGAGTCTTAGCCAGGCGGTGGTGGCGCACACCTTTAATCCCAGCACTCGGGAGGCAGAGGCAGGCGGATCTCTGTGAGTTCGAGGCCAGCCTGGGCTACCAAGTGAGTTCCAGGAAAGGCGCAAAGCTACACAGAGAAACCCTGTCTCGAAAAACCAAAAAAATAAAATAAAATAATAAAAGCAGACAGAGTTACTCCAGAAATCCTGGTGTGGTGGTGCACGTCTGACTTCCCAGCATTTGGGAGCTTGAGGCAGGAATATCGCTAGTTCAAGTCCCCGGCTCTGGAAAATGACAACCCAGGAAGAAGGATTGGCGATGTGTTGCTTCCAGAGGCTTCTGTCGGTGCCAGTGCCTCTCTAGCGAGGAGGAGACCTGTGGGGGCTGTTTTGTTTTGGCCCCTGTGGCTGTTCACAGCCACAGCCCTTCCTGTCCGGGCTGCACTTTGTTAGAGGTTGGCCGGAAACCCGGTGCCTCAGCCTTGGGCCCTCACCAAAAGGAAAGCTCCTGCGGGAGGCCCAGGCTCGGCCCTTCCTTCTTCGCCGGACAATGCCTGAGGCCGCCCTGCCACTGCCAGCAGGAAATGCCTGGGAGAAGCGAGGTGGCCCACTGCCCAGGAGGACTGGAGCCGAGCCTCAGGCTCTTGGAAGGTTTTCTCTTCAGAGAGTCTGGACCGTGGCCCAAATGCAAGGTCTAAGCTCCTTCGAGGCTGCGGGACTCTGGGAGGAGCTGCCAGGGAGAGATGAGCCAGAGGTGTTCCCCTCAGACACAGACTCTTTCCTGGCTTCAGGCTATCACCGTCTCATCTCCCCTCAGAGCCCCAGGACCTCCACGGTTTGTCTTTCTCAGGAAGCTTTTCCCTCCTTGTTTCTAAGAAGGCCTTTACAGGGCTGTGCTGGGACCTCGGGCCAAAAGCATGAGACCTGTGTTCTGCCACTGTGGTGTTTCTGCCTCAGCTGACACCAAGTCCTGGAACTTTGGGAGGGAAAACCAAGAGTTTGGCTTTGACCAGTTCCATTAGACACAACGGGAAAAAGCAAGTAGATAGCAGAGCACGTGAGTCTAAGGAATGAGAGTCGATAGCCCAGAGGAAATAAACCAGACAATTGCAACCTACTGAGGTTGAATCTGGAAGAAACAGAAAGCCTGTGCTACAAAGAAATGCGTCATAATTACAAAACCCACTCACTGAGAAAAGCACAGCTGAGTCCTGCCACACTGAAGAGCCCTGTGTGGTGCCCACACCTACAGTCCTTGTGTTGATGCGGGAAGATCACTGTGAATTAGAGGGTACTCTACACTGAGTACAGAGTTTGGGCTACATAGTAAGACCTTGTCTCAAAACCAAGCAAAAAGTAAGCTTGGATGCACATCTTAAATCCCAGCACTGGGGAGGCAGAGACAGGCAGGTCTCTGTGAGCTCAAGGCCAACCTGATCTCCATAGCGAGTTCCAGGTTAGCCCGGCCTACATAGTGAGACCTTGGCTCAAAAACATCAAAGTTGAGCTTGGTAGGGAAGTTTGACAGGAGGTGAGCATGTAGGAGACTCAGGAACAGAGGTAGCCCGAGGTGGCAGGGGAGGGGAAGGGACCGAGAGCTGAGCCATGGTCTCCCTGCCGTTAACTGACTTTTCTTCGCTGTCTTTGAACCCAGCTTCCTTAGGATGACAAGAAGGTCAACGTCCACCGTTGGCATGTGTCTCTGCTTGAACCGTAGGATTTCTAGTGTTACAGGACACTAAGGCAGGTACCTCTGTCGCCTCATTTTGTTTAGTTTTGTTTTTCAAGACAGAGTTTCTCTGTGAAACAGCCCTGGCTGTCCTGGAACTGTCTCTGTAGACCAGGCTGTCCTCGAACTCACAGAGATCTGCCTGCCTCTGCCTTCCGAGTGCTGGGACTAAAGGTGTGCGCCACCACTGCCCGGTCATCACCTCACTTTTAAGTAGGAACACATACGAGTGCAGAGAGGTTCTGTTCTCTGCTCCAAGTCCCCAATGCTGTATCAGGTCCACAGCCATGTGCTGACAGCTGTGTGTGTGTGTGTGTGTGTGTGTGTGTGTATTCATGTGTGTGCAAATGTGAGCACATTCAAGGGCGGAACTCAGAGAACAACTTGTGGGGTCAGTGTTTTAGTTAAGGTTTCTATTGCTGTGAAGAGACACCATGACCACAGCACAACTCTTATAAAGGAAAACATTGAATTGGGGCTGGCTTATAGTTCAGAGGTTAAGTTCGTTATTGTCATGGTGGGGAAACATGGCAGCAGACGTGGTGTTGGAGAAGGAGCTGAGAGCTCTACATCTTGATCTGCAGGTAGCAGGAGACTGAGTGCTGCACTGGGTGTAGCTTGAGCATATGAGACCTCCAAACCCACCCCCACAGTGACACACTTCCTCCAACAAGGCCACACCTCCCAACAGTGCCACTCCCTATGGGCCAAGCCCTTAAACATGTGAGTCTATGGGGGCCATTCCTATTCAGACCACCACAGTCAGGTCTCTCCTTCCATCAGATGGGCCCCAGGGATTGAACTCAGGTCTTCAGACTTGGCCGCAAACACTTTCACCCAGTGAGCCATGTCACTGGCCTGGTCTGCCTTTTTTTTTTTTTTTTATAAGCAGAATGTTCATATTTCTCTCTCACTCCCCTCTGACATAGTTTTTACTATATAGCCCAGACTGGCCTGGGACTTTGATCCTCTTGCCTCAGCCTCCTGAGTGTCTAGATTACAGTTCTATGCAAACACACATCTCAGGGTCACTCTCCTCCTGATACCTATGTATACACACACACACACACACACACACACACACACACAATAACTAAATTGAAATTGTTTAATTTGATCCAGCCATGAGGGGGGTGTATGCTAAGCCTGAGGGAAACAGGCGTAGAGCTGGATGTGGTGTCACGTGGCAGGCCTGTAATCCCAGCACTTGGGAGGTGGAGACAGAAAGATCAAAAGTTCAAGGTCGTCTTGACTATTTAACAAATGGAGGCTAACCTGCGCTACAAAAGATCCTGTCTCGATAGCAGAAACAAAAACAATAGTGATGCATAAGTATAAACTGAGAGCATATGGCTTCCCCACCTTGATGCTGGTGTGATGGTGACATGTGGAGGGTTCCCAGTTTAATAATTAGACAGTGAGTGGAGGATCTCTGGCTTCCCGGGAGAAGCTGAGGATGGAGCGCCCACAGCCCAGCACCAGAGAGGGTTTCTCTGTGCTGACTGCCCTGACTGTCCTGGAACTCTGCTGGCCTCGAATTCAGAGATCCTCCTGCCTCTGCGTCCCAAGTGCTGGGATTAAAGGCCTGCACCACCACACTACCTCCGCTTTGTGATTAAGTTGCAATATATAGAACTGGAGGAGACACGAATGTTCAGACCACAGCAACATCTCATTTGTCCGAGCAGTGGTCATCACTGTGGACCGTTCTGTAATCCCAACACCGGGGAGGCTGAAGCAGGAGGTCTTTGAGGTGGAGGCCCACCTGGAGGCTAAGCAGTGAGATCCAGGCTAGCCTGGGCCGCCAGGCAAAACCCTGCCTCAAAAGTAAATAAACAGTTAAGTGACAGTGTGCGGTGCTTTGAACAAACTTACTGAAGCCAACAAAGACACTTTGAAAATATTCTAATGATTTGCTTTAAAGAAAAAAAAAACATTCATTTACCTAATTGTGTGGCCCTGCGGCTGGATGGGAGCAGCACGTTCCAAAATTAACCCCTCCCTGGCTGGGTCTAGGGAGACTGACTGGGTGGCGCCAGGCATGCATGCCCTTGACAGCTTCGGCAGAGTGAAAGGAGAAAGCGGAGGCGATCTGTGCCCGCTCCGTCCCCCACCCACCCTTCTGTGCTGCACCTTTTTAACCAGTGACCTCGCGCCTCGGGGGGCAGGGGGAGAGGGTCCCCCACCCCACCCCTAGGAGCGCTTGGCAGCGCCAGAGTCTGGCTTGGCAACCGGGGTTCATGAACCCGCAAAGGGACCGGGTGCTGGCGGCGCCCTCCTTTGTGCGGCGGCTGCGCGCGGCTCCACCGCTAGGGGGCGGCCCGCGGCCCGCAGACCCCGACAATAGGCGAGGCCGGGGAGCGGTGCGGTCCGGTCCGGGAACTTTCCCCGGGGTCGGCGGGAGGCTCGGCCGGGCCATGGAGGAGGGGGCTGGCGCCGCGTCCCCGCTCTGGAACTGGGACTACCTGGACCGCTGCTTCGCCCGCCGCCGCGTCTGCATCTCCTTCGGCCTGTGGATCTGCGCCGCCTGCTGCTGGATCGCCGCCCACGCGCTGTAAGGGAGCCGGGACCCGCGCGAGGGGTGGCGGGCCGTCGGCGCGCGGCGGGGAGATCGGGCGCCGCTCGCCTCGGCTCCTCTAGGAAACCCAGGGGAAGGGGCGCAAAGGGGGCCTTCGGGAGGCAGCTCAAGTCCGGGGTCAGATCTGACACTGCTCTGTGGACTGTCGTGGAGTCCCTTCTGGATTCCCAGCACGGGGAAGCTGGGCTGTGAGCCGGCGGCAGGAGGCTGGGTGGTGCAGTGGGGGCGGCTTGGATTGGTTTCTATTGTCAGCCTTTCCCTGCTGGCTGGCGCGGGGAGCAAGGGCAAGGTGTAGTGAGCCTTTGGGCCTCCCGTGAATGAGTATACCTCCGAAAAGGAATGTGAGGATTAAATGAGGCAGGCCAGGCAAAGGACTTAGTAAGTGCTCATTAAACACCATTAGGGCTCTGGCTCTGCCACCCACCTTTAGGGACCCTAGCAAGTCCCTTGATGTTTTCTAGTTTTAGTTCATCCAAAGCTGGGAAGAGGTGTTCTGACTCTGGCCACAGTTTTTGCTTTTGTCTACCTTGCAGTGGGTCGGCCAGGTGGTCC
>CABHPQ010149789.1:0-13755 GCA_902168405.1 Peromyscus aztecus
TTTTAAGTCAAATAAATAACTAATCCTTTCGTATTTTGTGCTTTTTTAAAATACGAATTTAAGTTGTGGTTTCCATTTTGTAGATGGTGAATGTAGACACAGCTGATTCATTTTAATGGCCTGATGTGTTCAATACCACTAATAAATTTGTTCATTCCAATAGCCATTTGTATGTACTATCATATTTTCTACTAAACAATTTTGTTAGCTGTGTCTAAGTTTGTTTCTTTTCAAATGAGTTGTGTTCTCTTTATTTTTTACTTGTTGCTTCTTTTTTTGTTGTACTTCTTATAACTAAATAGTGAAAGTAAATATTTTATATTTCCAATATACAGTATGATGGTAGCTCCGTTCAATTTTAATGGGTTCCATTGTATTCCTACTATTCAAAATAAATTTTCATACCCACTCAAGTGATTATTTTATAGTTTTGTATGCTAATTTTTAAACTATATTTTTATTTTATTTTGAATATAAATCAAATGTTTATTCATTGCATAAAACCTACAGGTTAGTTCAATAATATCTTATGGTAATACAGTTTCACAATAGTTTCAATGTATGTACATGACCAATGATGTGCTTTTTTTTTTTCTTTTCACTACGTGTTTGCCTGATTTTGATGTTAAGGTGTCAGGCTACTTTTTCTCATTAAGGTTTGGAAGAATTGTAGAGAAATATGCTAGTGTATCCTCAAGGACTGTGAAGAATCCACCAGCAAAGTGGAAGGAAGACTATCTATTCTCTGGAACTGTCTAAAATGGACTTTGGAATATTATATCATTAAAAGTATTTGTTTATTTCACCAAAGTTTAACGTTGATTCAGGCACTATTGCTCACCTGGAGCTGTATCAGTTCTTCTGTTCCTTCCATCAGCCATTGTCTTTTGAAATGTTTACCTGACCTGTCTGTTTGAATGCACATCAAGCTTAAAGGTTTCCTGAAAGAACCATTTGTTATCTTGCTAGGTTGTTTTTATTATTAATTATGTCCTTAATTTATGCTTGACTGTTGTTTTTATATACTCAGTGTTTAATTCCTTTTTCCTTATTTAATAAAGCAGTTTGGAATTTCCAAGGGTGAGAAACTGATGGAAGTTAAGTTTACATGAAGAAGCTAATGGAGAGATATCTGTTTGTTGGCTTTCGTGCTACCACTTCTGAGATGGTTGAGTTCAGCCCTGGCATTAAAGGAGAATCCTGCCAGGAATTTAAGTGAAGAAGTGGGAGGAGAGACATTGTTTCCCAGTGCTGCTTATCTGGTTTCTGTTAAGTATTTTTTTCTGTCACAGTAGTATTTTTTGTGATATATTGTCATTTATTTAAACGAAATGACCCAACTAAACCAAATAACAGATATTAAAGTTTAACCATATAATCATGCTTGGTTTTTAAAAATTAAACAGAACTGGAGTTTAGTTTTGTTTGACTTGGGGACAATCCATTCCATAGTCTCTTCCATGTCTTGAATTTGGCATCGCAGGGCATTTGAGAAATATGCTTTGGCCAAATAGTTCATGATTTTAACAGTATATTTCAAAATACAATGAAGGAATAATACCAGAATCAACTCCCTGTTGAAACACTGACCTGTATCTGAATATGCAAAAAAAAAATTTTGGAGGTTTGTTGTACCTGTGTTGTTTCTCATTAAACTTCTGCTTGAAGAACAGCTAATAACAGCAAAACCCCTTAAGATTGGGTATTCTTTGTTCTCTTTTTATGAAGGGTGGAAGGGATTCCTATTCTTGTTGCTATGTCTATGAAGGCACCCAATCTGGACAGAGTTCCACTGAAAGAAATAACTAGAACATGTTCCAATGCAAATTTTGCAAATGTTAAGTTTTGGTATTTGAACTCAGTTATGCATCACATTTGAAAATGAGTTTTCAATACTTTTCACAGAGCCGTGCAAGTGATTTCCCCTTTATTACACATGTGGTAGTATATAAAAATAGATGTTATTTCAACATTTTGAACCTTGACTCTAATAAGCCACAGTTTAGTATTGACATGTCTGTTATCACTGTAACTGTAAGCTCTGTCATTTCTGATAAAGAATTACTGGAGAAATTCCAATTGATTTTCCCTGGAGAGCATTAGTTCCCCTCGAGATCATGTCTATCTGAACAACATTGTCTAATCATTTTAAGAACTCATTCACTCACATTCTTATCTTTATTAGCAACTATCTTGAAACTTTCATGAAGCATGTTCTCACGTGGACCATGCATAGAAAATGCTTCCTTCCGTTTTCTTGTTTAAATAAAAGTAAAATAAACCTAACCTTCAGTTTTGTTTTTAAATAGAAGTCCAGATGGTCTCCCATAGTTGGCTATATATTTTAAAGACTTCAAATCTCTTATCTTTTATTTCTTCCAAACTGCTGTCTCATGACACTGGACACATTCTGCACCCAAGTTTAAAACAATATTTGCATTTGTAAAAATTTTTCATCCACCTTCCCTAGTTAGAAATTAGTTGTTGGTTTCCATGTGTATTGAGCAGGACTTTTGAGGAAGGAGGATCTGCTAAGCTCTAAAAACTTTCTATCAGTGCCAAAGAATATAATCAAGAAGAGGTCAGATAGGGAGCCATTAACATATCACTTGATTCAGCTAAAATTGGAACCACACATAACTACATGGTTTAAACCCCAGAAATGCAAGGAAGAAAATAAGATGGAGTCAAGACTCAAAATACAACCCTTTGCCACACACTGCAAGAGGAACAGAGAAAAAAATCATATTATTTAACCCAATATAGGAAAAACAAATACTGATTTCCAAGAGATTTCCGCAATACATACGCTAAAAAAATTACTTTAAAAAAAGTTCATCTATGCTAGCTAAAATTACCTTCTTCCACTAATTCTTTAGTCAGGTTTCAATGGTACTATCTTATTTGTCAGAAGTTTCTTTGGTTTCCCCCAATGACCATGAGGACTCTTGTTTTCAAACCTGCCCTACAAAGTCAGTTATATGATATTCCTTTCCATTTGAAATTTCACATCTGATAAATTATAAACCTGGGTCTTCCATCGTCAGAATTCCTCAACCTTCTAAGAAATTCTTTTCTCTTAGGCTTTTCATGGTAAATTCCAATTTGTTGACCCCCACCATACTATTTAGAATGGTCTATCACATTGGTTTGGTGGAACATGATCTCTTTCAACTGATTGCCAGACTTCATTGCCATAGTCCCTATTAGTAACTTCTTGGCTCCTTAAATAATATGTCTTTCCACTCTTTTTAAAAGTCGGGGATATTTTTTTAACAACATCAAATATACTTTTTTTTAATAAGGATATGGGAAAGATTTCGTTGATCACTATGATTTGGGTTGCTATGCTGAGTGAGAGAAAAACACAAAGCGGTGGGTGTTTGATGCAAATTCAGTATGGACTGTGGTATTGAATAATTGCTGGGATAACGTAAAGCTAAATATGGGCTCCAAGCATTACTTTCATATCATTCAAAACAAATTTTGGTCTCTGATCAAATGAAGCTACTTAGAAGTGGCTAGAAACAGCCTTTAAATTTCACCTCAAAGAGAACAACAACTTGGCAGCATATGAAATGGTAAAGGATTAGGAGAAAATCTGCTGCTCTAGGCAAGAGCGCTCCACATGAAAACGAATGTGGTATGCTTTCATAAGAGATTGTAAAAAATGAAAAGGAAAAAAAATTAAGGTAAAAAACAAATATACTTAATAAATATTTAACTAAATGGTTAAACTGTCCAGAACAGCAGCAGAAGATGGTTTTAAATGTTTCCAGTGCTAGTCACGTAAATAAAATAAGATTCCTTGGGATCTGTGATTGTGAATTGGGATTTTGAAAATCAGAATAAGAGGAAATATTTCTTTTCTGTTCCTTTTTATAATTTTGTATTTTTATCAATTTCACTGAGTTATAACTAATAATCTATAGATTGGTGAGATACTACAAATGTTACCATGACCTCAATTAATGGAGATGCTTGGTTGTTGTTTTACCAGGCAGAAGTTTCCTTGTATCCCATCCCTTCATGATCAGCAGTTTACACCATTGATCCATTATCCACAATAAACTACTTAATCACTTTCCAAACTGGATACATTAAAGTTAAAGGGAATTTCAAAGAAAAGAAAATGACATGTATCATATATTTATGAAAACACTCTCATTGCTACTGTTTATGTTTTGTATAAGAAAGATTCAAATTTTGATTAAATAACAAGAAACTATGACTCCATTCAATATATTAAGTTCTGAGGTGTATCTGATGAGTAAATCGATTTTAGTAGTAAATATGCTGAGACACAGAGATGTGAAATAACCTAAAGTAGTATTACAAATTAGTCAAAGATGAGGTTTTAATTTGTGTATGGAAATGAGAGACAGACAAGGCTCATTGTGTTCCAGAGGCAAAAGCATCACATTGCCAACATCATCACCCTGTCATATTATTTTCCCATCTGTACTTCTCCAGTGTGACTCCATCCTTATGTGAAGACAGAAGGGAGGCTGTGTGGAACACTGCATTGGAACAGCCTGCTTGCTGCCCCTGTATGATGGTATTCTTTCAACACTCCTTAGGCTGCAATGTTTTCTACATACAATTAAGCAGGTGATAGATGAACTCTTGGTTTTTCCCAGGATGTAAAATAAACTATACTGAGTCTGAAAATATCAACATGTTATATGAATGATGTGCCCTTGCAGACTAGTTTGCATTTCTATCAGCCTCAAATTGGTTCCCAATGTTGGGCCATAAACACGTCATAATATTCTTTAGCTGTCAATAGAGCATATTTTCTTCGCTACTGAGCTAAATATAAAAATTCAATAATATTGTGTAATCATATTTTGTTCATGAGCTTGCAAAATACAGCAATTAATATTTTTCAGTAGTAAAATTTATATGGCTGAGAGTGTGAATTTATTTATATTAAAACTGTTTATGTATATTTGAAGTGTATTTGTTTTAATATATGCCAATGTACTCTAAGTAATATACGTAGGAACTCTTTGGTTTTCATTGAATATTCTTTGGGTGAATTAATATATATTCAAGGCATGCCTTAGTTTTACATTCTATGTTGCCTTATTTTGTTTTGGGCAATATTGATCTCATTTTTAATGACAAAATAACTTTATAAAAGTGATGCATTCAAAGAAAGAGACGTATTTATACTATGAAAAATAGCACAATGCTAAAAGAAATGAGATAAAAATGAGAGTGACCGAAAGCTCCTGAACTGATTATTCTTCAGTCTTGTTTATTTTAAATGAAAAATAAGAAACAGGAAAATATACAATATTAAAGAAATAATTTATCAATACAATTGCTTTAGACAAAAGTATAAAATGCCTCTTTTCAAAATATTTCTTGTTCTATAAATATCCCTGTATTTTTAAAAGTAGTTTTACATGATTCTATCCAAACTTACCAATTCTCTTATAAGGATCCAAAGAACCCTATTTCAGTTTTACTACCATAGGTCTAAGGAAGTAACGATACTGTTTGGGGATTTCTATTGTTGAAAGTTATAGAATGTTAACGCAAAATAAAAGAACAAGTTTCTGAGTTTCTCTTTTAGCATGCAAGACTGAGTCAATTGTAAACGGAGTTTTAGTTGTAGGAGGTTTGAACCACCTTTATTTTTAATGCTTCTGTATGGTTTTTGAGAGAGGGTCTCATGATGCAGCCCTAGTTGTCTTTGAACTCACTGTATAGATAATTCTGACCTTACACTCCATAAAGATCCACCTGCTTCTGCCTAGCAACTGCTGGAAGAACGGTGATCCAAAAGGCCAAGTTAAGAGTTTTGCTTCTTAAAATAATTTAGTTATAGATATCTTTATGTTTAACTGTTGTACTTTTATGTTTTTCAGAAGTCTTTTCATTTAAAATAAACCATACTAGAAAGATAAGTCTGGAATAAATATATGAAAAATATTAGGACAAGAGGACAACAAGTAGCCTTTGGCAGAGCCACCCCTCCTCTTCTGCCCATCCAGATCCAGTCCTCCAGTCCCATGCCTATCTCTGCAATAGAAAACCTTCAGCCTTCCTTCATCCTCTGCTCACTTCTCCTGTGGATCCCATAGACCTTTCCCTCCTAACCACCCTCTCTCTCCCCAGTTGCTGCTTTTTCCCAGCCCCCAAAGCCAGCAGGCACTCCATGCTAACTCCCATATTACTAGTCCCAGGGAAGCAGCTAGGCTATCTGTAGATTTCTCCCCTCATTCTGTTTCTCTAGATCCAAACGGCCAGTCTCATCGCAAGCATTGTAGCAGACCTTCTGCAGTGATCACTCTTCACTCCATCCCAGAATTCCAAGGAGAATAAATAAGTGTATATATAAATACCTTCAGACACCTAGCCTATCCCCATTCTTAAATGTCAGCTCCCAATACACAGAAACACATTTTGCCCAGAACCCCCATTGGCCACAACTATAAGGTCCAAAATAAATTTCCCACCAGGCAACACACAGGCATTACACTCTTCAACAAAACAGAAAGGAAAGAGAATCAAGGAACAAAACATGCTCTTGACCAAAATAAATCCAAAAATCAGAACTTAAATCTCTAATTATCCCAATACCAGATGCCTAGACACCAACATAAAAACACAGCCAATAACAATCTAGACAAATGTATCCACTAGAGACCAGCTATCCTACTACAGAGAACCCTGAATATTCCAACATAAATAACACAAACACACAGACACAGAGAGAGAGAGAGAGAGAGAGAGAGAGAGAGAGAGAGAGAGAGAGAGAGAGAGAAAGAGAGAGACCTTAAAGCTGCCGGTATGAACATGATATGAGGAAATTAATAAGTCCCATAAAGAAATTCTTGAAAACACAAGAAATCATGGAAGTAAATCAGTAAGTAGTTTAAGAACTGAAAATGAAATTAGAATCAATAAAGAAAACACAAACTGAGGGAATTCTGGAAAGGAAAAATTTAAAAATTTGAACAGGAACTACAGAGGCAAGTTTTACCAACAGAATACTAGAGATAGCAGATATAATCTCAGATATTGAAGATACTAGAGAAGAAATGATTACATTGGACAGAGAAAATGTTAAATATAAAAAACAAACAAATAAAAAGCCAAAAAGATTCCTTACACTAAACTTCCAGAAAATCAGGGACATAATGAAAAGACCAAACCTATGGATAATAGGAATAGAAGAAGGAGAAAAAACCCATCTTGAAGGTCCATAAAATATTTTCAACAAAACCATAGAAGAAAATTTTCCTAACATAAAGAAGGAGATGCCTATAAAGGTAGAAGAAGCTTATAGAATGCAAAACAGATTGGACAAGAAAAGAAAATCCCTTGACACATAATAATCAAACCATTGAACATACAGAACAAAGAAAGAATATTAAAAGCTGCAAAGAAAAAAAGATCAAGTAATATATAAAGGCAGACCTATTAGTATTATACTTAGTTCCCAATGGAGAATCTAAAAACAATAAGGACCTGGACAGATATGCTACATTCTCAAAAAGATCACACATGCCTGGCTAGACTACTATTACCAGGAAAACTTTCAATCACCAAAGATGAAGAAAATAAGATATTCATTGATAAAGCCAATTGTAAACAATATCTATCTACAAATGCAATCCTGCAGAATGTTCTAGAAGGAAAACTCCAACCTAAAGAGATTAACCACATCCATAAAAACACAGGGAATGCTTTATCTCAGACTAGCAAAATCAAAGGAAGGGAAAACACACACATCACACACACACACACACACACACACACACACTCACACACACTTACACTCATACACATACTACCATCAATGGGGGGTAGAGAAGAAAACAAGAATCAACAACCATTAGACATTAATATCTCTCAGTATCAACTGTCTCAATTCTCCAATAAAAATACACAGATTGGCATAATGTCTACAAAAACAAGGTCCATTCTTCTCCTGCATCCAAACAACAAACCTGAACACCAAGGATAGCTATCACCTCAGGGTAATAAATTAATACACAGCATACCCAAACTTTAAGAACACAATTAAAATGGTTTTTCGAGGGAAGTTCATAGAACTAACTGGTTATGTATTTAAAAAAAAAAAGGAGGGTAGATTTCAGACTAACAGGTTAGCAGCGCACCTGAAAGTTCTAGAACAAAAAGAGATATCACATAACAAAGGATTAGACTGCAATAAATAATCAACTCAGGGCTGAGATCAGTAAAATAAAAACAAAGAGAAAAATACAAACAACCAATGAAACAAAGAGGTTCATGGAGAAATTTAACAAGATTAATACTAACAAACTAAATCCTTATCCTAACAAACTAAAGAGTGAAGAGAGGATATGCACATTTAAAAAAATTCAGAAAAGAAGACAACATAACAATAGACACTGATGAAATCCAGGGAACTATAAGAATATATTTTAATAATCTGTACTCTACCAAATTGAAAAAAAAAGAAAAAGAAAAGAAAAATCTAAAAGAACTGGATACTTTCAGCAATAAGTACCACTTACTGAATTTAAATCAAGATCAGATAAGTAATTTAAATAGACCTATAACACCTAGAGAAATAGAAGTAAGTATTAAAATCTCTAAAGAAAAAAAAATTCCAGGGCCAGACAGTTTTAGTGCAGAATTAGTACTAAAAAATAATTACAGACAAATTTTCCTTAGCAAAATACATGCAAATATATTCAAAAAATTTGTAAATATGATCTATGTAAACATGAAAAAATCATTGACCATGGTCAACTTGGTTTCATCCCAGAGATGCAGGGGTGGCTCAAAATATGAAAATCGATAATTGGGATCACAATATAACAAAATGAAAGAAAAAATATGATCATCTCTTTAGACACAGAAAATGCCTTTGACAAAAATCCAACACCCCTTCACAATAAAAGTCCTGAAGAGATTAGGGATAGAAGAGATACACCTACCATAATACAGGCAGTTTACAGCAAATCTACAGCCAACCTCAAATTAGATGGGGAGAAACTCACAGGAATTCCACCAAAATCTGGAACAAGATAAAGATCTCCACCCTCACCATATCTATTCAATCAGTACTTGAAAACTTAACTAGAGCAATAATACAACGGCAGGATATCAAGGATCCACAAATTGGAAATGGAAATGTAAAAGAATCTTTGTTTGTACATGATACAATATTATACATAAGTGATCCTAAAAATTACACCTGGGATATCTATAGATGAAAGACATTTTCAGTCAAGTAGCTAGATAAAAATTTAAGTCACAAATATTAGTAGTCCTCTTATATAAAAATGACAGATGAACTGAGGAAGAAATCAGGAAAAAAAAAGACCCTTCACAATGCCTTTGATAATATCAAGTACCTTGGGGTAACTCTAATTGAGCACATGAAAAACTTTTATGATAAAACTCTCAAGTCTTTGAAGAAAAAATTGAGAAAGTTATTAGAAGACGGAAAGATCCCTCATGTTCATGGGTTAATACGATTAAAATAGTAAAAAGGGCCATCCTACCGAAAATAACCTACAGATTTAATGCAATTCCCATTGAAATTTCAACACAGTTCTTTATAGGTCTTGAAAGGACAATTCTAAACTTCATAGGAATAAACAAATAAAATAGATAAAACAACCCTGAACAATAAAAGAACTGGTGGAGATCTCACAATCCCTGATTTTAAGTTGTAATACAAAGTTATAGTGATTAGAACTCCACGGTATTTGTTTACAACAAAAGAAAAGTAATGAAGAAATTGTTATTACCATTGGCAGAAATTTGGGGAAAGAATCCTAGATGTCCCTCAACAAAAGACTGAATATAGAAAATGTGGTACATATATACAATAGAATATCACTTAGCTTTTAAAAATAATGACATCATGAAATTTGCAGGTAAATGGACAGAACTAGCAAAAAGTCATCCTAAGTAAGGTATGCAAGACCCAGAAAGACAAATGTGGTATGTATTAGCTTATACATGAGTATTAGCTGTTAAGTAAATGATAACCAAGCTACAATCCGTAGAAGCATGGAAGGTAGGTATAAAGTATGGGAACATAGGTTATAGATAGACCTCATTAAAAAGGAGAAAAAAAAGTGGATAATTATGATTGGAAGGGGCTGGAATGTGGGGATAAAGAGGATGAGGAGAGAAGGGAGGAGAAGGGGATGAGGAAGGAAATACAGATAGGCACAGCTAAAATAAGGGACATTCAAGGGGAAGTCAGAAAACATGCCAGGCGTTGATGGCGCACATCTTTAATCCCAGCACTCAGGAGGCAGAGGCTGGCAGATATCTGTGAGTTCAAGGCCAGCCTGGTCTACAGAGCGAGATCCAAGACAGGCACCAAAACAAAACTACACGGAGAAACCCTGTCTCAAAACAAACAAACAAACAAAAACAAAAAACAAAACAAAAAAAAGAAAGAAAAAATAAAACCTAATACAGTAGAAACTTCCTAAAATATATACATATATAAAGGTGATCTAAATAAAATCACCAAATAATGGGGAAATAGACTCCTAACTGGTTATCGCTTGCAAACAGGAAGCTTTCAGCACCAGGATTGTGTTATACCTAATTGGTTGCTGGCCAAAGGAAACCCATGGGAATTCCCAAACAACCCAGGCTGTTGCTCTCCACACACACAGCAAGACCCTATTGCTGAAGACAATACCTACACAACTCATTGAACACGGAGAAGTTGAGCTGATAACTACAACGATCCTTCACCCCTATGTTTTGTACAGGGAGGTACTCTGCAGGCTACCAAAAGGAAACATAAATACCAAGCCAGCCACCAACTGTTTGAGCTACTACAGTTCCTGTCTTCAGGATATGCAAGTGCAGCAGTGACACAAACTGAAGGGACTAACCAATCAATAACTTGATTTGACTTAAGGCGAACTCTATGACATGGAGCCCATATTCAACACGGCTTGGATAACCAAGAACCAGTGACTAAATATCCCAGGGTCCTAGGGCAAAACCAAATACTACCGGTCCTCCATAAACGAAAAGGAAGCAAACAGAAAACATAGTGATAAAATGACTACTAATGATATTCTGCTATACTGACAGGTAAGTTTCTTATTCAGTCATCATGACAGAAGCTCCTTCCTGCAGCCAAAAGTAACAGCTATAAAGACCCACAGCCAAACATTTCACAGAGAGTGAAGGACCTTGGAACACTCAGCCCTAAATGGAATGTCTCCATCAAATCCCTCCCCTCAGAGCCTAGGGAACACCATGAAATCAGACACTGAAGGAGCATAAGAGCCAAGAAAACAAGGCCCTCTGAGTTAACATGAGCAAAGCTCATATGAACTTCCAGAGACTGAAGCAGCACGCTCAGGGCCTGCATGTGTCTGCACCAGGTCGTCTGTGGATATATTATGATTTTCACGTTAGTGTTTTTATGGGATACTTGAGTGTGTGGAAAAGTGTCTCTGATACGTGTGCCTTCTCTTGGGCTCATTTTCTTCTGTTGGTTTGTCAGGTCTAACTTTGATGTGCTAGTTTATATTTCTTCTTATACTTTATTTTGTTTTATTTTTATTATTATCTCTTAGAATCCTGTTCTTTTTTAATGAGAGACAGAAAGGGAGTGGATTCATATGGGAGAGGAGATGGGGAAGAACTGGGAACAGTAGAGGAGGAGGAAACTCTAATTAATATATACCGTGTGAGAAAAGAATTTGTTTTCAATAAAAGGGAAAAAATAAAACCACAAAATAAATTCATCTAAAACAGATAAATAAATGATAAAAGTAATTTAAAAAGAGATGTTAAAAATTCTTTCTAAAATTATTACATTTCAAAAATACCTGTTCCTGGACATTAGGTAGTTCTTTGAGCTCCCCAGTAGGTATTTGGAGTACTGGTATAGAATGATGCTAAAAAAATTGAAAAAATATGTGATATGAATATTTATACTCGAAAGTAAAAAAAATCAATTAAGGCATGAATTTTTAAGTTGAAAAAAGCCATAAATTATTTAATCAATCTATTCAAGATAACAGGACTAGAACTGAATAAAATTACTTGTTAAAAATAATAACTGTTAATTATAAAGGGAAGAGAGAAAGAGAGCGATAGAGTTCACAACATTTAAAATTTTTATGAGGATATACTGTATTCCCAGCTACTCATTTAAAAGTTTCTGTGTCTATCTTATCCATAAGGAGCATTCCCTAGACCTTAATCAATACTGCTAAGTTTGCACAGAGAGAAGCTGGGTCCATACTATACATTTGGAAATCCAAAATTTCAAAAAAATCTTAGGAGATATTGCTGTACAAACCAAGAAAAAAGAAGAGGCTTGAGAAAGAAAGTAATTTCTTGGTATCCAAACACCAAAAAACATGTGGAAGTTGATTGAAAATCAGAGGGCAAAGAATGGAACAAGAGTGGATGGATAAATAAGGGGTAAGGAACTGAACATGTAGCCACAATATCTAGGAATGTGGTATGTGTGATATAAATGTTGTGCACTTGTGACCAAAACACCTGACATAAATAATATAAGGAAGGCATTGAGGTATGATTTATTTTCTTCACAGTTTCAGAGGCTTGTGTCCATCTTTGTGAGGAAGCTGCTGTGTATCTGAAATAATCAAATAATGACACCCAATGAAAAGAGTCATGGCAGATGGAAAGCAGAGGACAGCTGTTATCACAATACACACACACAGGGGGAGGGAGAGAGAGAGAGAGAGAGAGAGAGAGAGAGAGAGAGAGAGAGAGAGAGAGAGAAACGGAGACAGAGACAGAGGTGAGCTTATGCCACAACAGATATGAAAGCAGAGCAAGAGTTCAGATCATGTCAAATGGGAAAAGCAGAGAAGTTGGCATAGGAAGCAGAACAGAGCAGGGTAAGACACCGTCTTCAAGGTCATGCACAGAAGACAGAACAGGCGACAGAACAATGGCGCGTCTCGTACTAGTTCAATGATACAGCCCTGTCTTAGATAACTGTTGACCGGACTTCTCAGCATTTCACATACTAATAAAAATGGTTAGGGAAATACTATTAATTATGTGAACAAAAGCCACATGGATTTTCCAGGCTGTAGATAACCTTTACTTGACTTATTTTTTTTTTTCATGTATACATTTATTTTGGATTTGTGAGAAGGAGTCTCAGTTTGTATCTGAGGGCAGCCTGGAATTTATGATTGTTTTATGCCTCTATCTTGGAAGGACATGCCCGCCACCCCTATTTCAAGGCATTTTCTTTAGAAATATTTTTAATAAAAATAATGCCACTGTGGAGTGAGGATGTAGCTCAGTGGTAGAGTACTCGCCTAGCCAGCAGAGGCCCTGGGTTCAGTCATCAACTTGGGGGAAAAAAAGACAAAAATAATGCTACTGAAAGCAATACATTTTTTTGAGATTTGTACATTTATATTTTTGTTAAAATCCACTCTATGGGAAGAACTGAGCAAAAAAATATTAAATGCATATTAGTAAAATTTTAATAGAATTTCACTTCTACTTTCAAAATAATAGAACAACAGCATCATGGCTCATTTCAAATATAATCCTTAGAACTCTAAATGTTTACAAATTCTTTTCCCTAGAATGAATTTTAAAATCTTTAAATTCTACTCTTTACCACACACATACTTTACCTTCTCCCCTTTGGTTTTCCACTATTGCTTGTAGTGTGAATCCTAATGGGTCTTAACAACAAAAACCCAAAGCCAGATACTGGGAGGAGACAGTAGTTCAAGCTTTTTCCATCTGAGTCAT
>CABHPQ010149790.1:0-17286 GCA_902168405.1 Peromyscus aztecus
AAATTAAACAGCACTTTTAAGTATAATCTTCTCTTAGTGACCACATATGCCGTCTCCAATACTCTGTCCTTTAAGAAAATAACTAAGGACTTCCTCTGTTTTCAAGACGGGTTCCGCGGCACCCTTATTTATGGACCAGACAGAAGAACCCGAGTCCAACACAACAGACGGCACAGAATTGTATGAAGACAGCCAGCTTAGCAGTCGCTCGAAAGCAATTGCATCAAAAACCAAAGAGATCGAGCAGGTAAGGATGCAGTCTTCCAATAGAGCAGCTCCTGGTTTGCACTGAATTAATATACTGGTTCGTCTTTTCCTCTTGTAACTCCAAAATTCAGGTGGGGACCTTGTTCTGCTCAGTGGTGTATAACTACCACTTACAGCAGTGAGTCATGTGTGGCAGACTCAGGAAAGTATTCTTTGGTTGACTGATGGATAAAGTCATAACCCTGACCGTGACCTTTGAGTGGTTCTGGAGTCACTTAAGATCAGAGGTGTCTTATGTCACCACCAACCTCACTTAGGCTTCATTCCTAACAGTGTTTGGTCAAGGTGTTATTTAAAAGGGTGAATGGTTTAATGTCCTCTTTTCTTCCTAAGTTGTAGCTCTCTTTCTTTTTAAGATTGATTAAATTTTATTTTATGTGCTTTTGTATAAGAGTTTTGTATGTATGTCTGTGTACCACATGTGTGCCTGGTGCCCTCAAAGGTCTGAAGAGGGTGTTGGATTCCCTGGAACTGGAGTTACAGGTAGTTATAAGCTGCTGTGTGGGTGCTTGGAATTGAAACCGGGTCCTCTGAAAGAGCAGCTAGTGCTCTTAACCACCCTATCCCCTAAGTTGTAGCTTTTTATTTTGTTTTTTTCAAGACAGGGTTTCTCTGTGTAGCCTCGACTGTCAAGGAACCCGCTCTGTAGACCAACCTGTCCTCAATCTCACAGAAATCCTCCTGTCCCTGCCTATTGAGTGCTGGGATTAAAAGTGAGCGCCATCACTGCCTGGATGTAGTATTTTTAAAGACAAGTTCTCTTAAGAATGTAACTGGTGTACTCACTCATAAGTGGATACTAGATATAAAGTAAAGGATAACCAGACTGCAACCCACAGCTCCAGGGAGGCTAGCTAGTAAGGGGGACCCTAGGAAGGACACATGGATCACCCAGTGATGGAGAAATGGATGAGATCTACATGAGCAAACTGGAAGTGAGGGGGGTTAATAAAAGGCAAGGGACAGGGGATGAGAGCTTAGGGGAGCGGGAGGTTTGAGCTGGAATGGGAACAGAGTGGGAGAGCAAGGAAAGAGATACCATGCTAAATGAAAACACCATGGGAATAGGGAGAAGCAAAGTGCTAGAGAGGTTCCCAGGAATCCACAAGGATGACTCTACCATAGACTAATGGCAATAGTCGAGAGGGTGCCTGAGCTGGCCTACTCTGGTAATGGGATGGCTGAATACCCTAACTGTCATAGAACCCTCATCCAGTGACTGATGGAAGCATATTCAGAGAGAGATTCACAGCCTGGTCCCAGGCTGAGCTCCAGGAGTCTAATCGATAAGAGAGAGGAGGGATTCTATGAGCAAGGGATATCGAGACCATGATTGGAAAAAGTACAGAGACAACTAGCCAAACTAGTGGAAACGCATGAACTGTGGACCAATAGCAGGAGAAAAATAATTTGATAAGCCTGAATCTGAATTTGATAAGTACATCATGAGACCCTGCCTTGAAAAAGTAATAGGATGGTATAAAATAGAAGCTGTGTGGAACTTTCTCTTTCCATTAGAGAGTTTGGTTTCACTTCTGGGGAAGAAGTAAGACCAGAATCTCCCCAAATTCAGGAATCTAGCACATGATAATACATGTATGTATAAAAATTTATTATTAATTTTTAAATAAAGGAAATAATTTTCAGGAATTTTTTTCCAATTTAAGGATTAAATATCAATGCATAGAAAGTCATGAAGGTCTGAAAAACAAGATGGTCGCTACATTGGTGTTCAGTAATTCCTTTTTATATTTTTCATATACATGGATTGTTTAAAAAAATTTTTAATGAATAATAGCAATTATTTTATGTGTATGAGTGTTTTGCCTTCATGCATGTCTACCACATGCATGCCTGGTACCATCAGAGGCCAGAAGAGGGCATCAGATCCCTAGAACCAGAGTTTCAGACAATTGTGAGCCACCATGTAAGTGCTGAAATTGAACCCAGATCCTCTGGAAGAGGAACAGCTGCTGAAATGTCTCTTCAGCTCCCCTTGGGTTTCGAAACCCCAGGTTTTTTCATTGAGGCAATGTTATAGTTTAAATAAAAATTCCACTTCAGAATTTCATAGTGGCCACAGTGTAGCAGTTCTTGAAGTTTAAAGGCAGGCACATGGGGTAGAGTGTAGCAGAATCACCTCAGTGCAGGGATTGTCTTTTGTCATCCCTGGGCATTTGAGAATTTTATTAGCGTTAAGGGTGCTGGTGTTTTTTTTAAATAAAAGATTCAGATTAGAATTAAATATTGTAGAGCACTAGTGTAAATTCTCTATCCAGAAGACATTCATTTCTGTCCAAGATGTGCTGTATTTCTAGAAATGAACTGTTTCAAACATCCCACTTCCATTCAACATTCTGTGTTAGGTAGGAACTGACTACCTTCTTACCCCAGCACATTTGGCTTCCTTATGCTCTGGCACCTATTCTTGCCCACGGTCTGTTGTTGGGTTGGTTTTTTTTTGTTTTGTTTTGTTTTGTTTTTGTTTTTGTTTTGGCTCTTTTAGCTCTTTGACTCTTTTGAGGGTCCTGCCACCCAGCTCCCAAATAAATCACACATGGAGGCTTATTCTTAATTATAAATGCCCAGCCTTAGCTTGGCTTGTTTCTTGCCAGCTTTTCTTTACTAATTATCCTGTCTACCTTTTGCCTCTGAGCTTTTCCCTTTCTCCATTTGGTGCATACTCGGTGGTTCAGCATAGCTGATGTATACTGGTATGAATGTGTGTGATATAAAAAGACAGTGAGCAAACATCTGTATATGCTCTTCAATCAATATTTGAAATGACTGAAGAAATGAACCATATGAGGTCTCCTTAGTTCCTGGGTTTTGAGTAAGAATTAACTTACAATATTCAGTCCATTTACATTTAGCAAATTCAGAGAAAGCATTCCACCTTCCATCCATCTTAGTGATTCCAAAGTTTTATATATAGTTTACTTTTTATCATAAATAAGGAAAACTACAAGTATAACTATTTAGTCTTCAACTCCATCAAAGACCCAGAAGGATGTACTGTTACTTAACAACAGATCATTTGGCTGCCTAGACAATCACCCAAAGTTTCTTTGCAATGTTGGGGCATCAATCTTCAGCCTACAGGCCCAGAGTATCTGGCACATTCTTCTGTGAAGCCGAAATTTTGAAGAATTGCTTTGCCTTGTTTTGGCAAAGTTCAACAGTCTTTTTCCTGTATAGCCTGCATGTCCAGTCTGCACAGCACATTGTCAGCAGTCAAAGGCAAGAGCAGTTTCTTTGCCCAGTGACTAACCTTGCCACAATGAAAGCAAACTCCATAAAGAGTTTCTTCAATGCTCATATTCTCTGAAGTAAATTGGTGCTGCCAGGAGCAGAGTGAAAAACTTTAACAAAACATTTTAAATGCCATATTCTATAGGTCTTTGAAAGTATTTGGAGACCATCTATCTAAAATATATCTATTTAACCTAGAAAACATGTCTACAAATTTGATTGTTATAAATAATTACTGACCTATGTTTCCTGATCATCCTATATAGTTTATAATAATAGCTTTCAAAAACTAGAACTTTACCCTACATTTCCAAATGAACTGCATAGGCACAATACTTCAAACAAAAATAGAAACATATATACAATATGTTGTAACAAAATAACCTTAAATTTTTATCAATATATAAAAATCCTTTAAACAAGAATAAAAACATATATCCAGTGCAACAAACATAACTTTAAATTTGTATCAATATTCTATGTTCCCCTGAATAACAAGTATCTATAACTCACCAAATAACCAAAAACCACCCACACCCCCCAGCTCTTGGCAATGTGGGCATAGTTTTCTCTAAACTGCTTCCTGCTGGCTGTGGATGAAGTATCTTCAGGGTCCCAGAGAGAAATTTTTAGATAATGGCCAAGTCCTGGGAAGACTAGCAGTAATCTTGGCTGTTTGTTTGCCTACTTCAAATTGGATTATTGTATATTTGTTTGAGAATATCTAGTTGAATATGGTGAGGGTAGCAACTTTTTTTTTCCCCCAAGATAAGGTTTCTCTGTGTAGCCCTGGCTATTCTGGAACTCACTCCGTAGACCAGGCTGGCCTAGAACTCAAGAGTTCTGCTGCCTCTGCCTCCCAAGTGCTAGGATTTAAAGGCATGCACCACTGCCACCACCACCACCTAGCTGGAGGGTAGGAACATCTTAAGAAGGGTTACTATGCTGTTCTTGCCCATAAAAAGTAGAGTGAACTCTATAACATTTGATGAAGGGGATTGGCTGTTCTGATTTTTAACTTGAAACGCCTCAGACTATAATACCTATCTGTACATACATACATACATACATACATACATATATACATACATACATACATATATGTAACACACCCACACACACGTGTTCTCATTGAAGCCAGGCACTATCTGTTAGTCACAGCCCTGGTATGTGTTATATCACTGTAGGTAATAATTATCCAGGAGCTCCAACTGCCTAAGAAACATCAAGTGAATTTTGAAATCATTTTGGTTTTGGCCTAGGCATTAGCTGATAGGTAAATATTTTTGTGCTCCAAAACTAGATTGATACATGTATCCATTTTTCATTTGCTTTAAATTCCACATTTTAACAATTTTTAATGGGACTTTTTATTAGCTTTTCTGCAAAGGTTGGACTAGGTAGTCTTTGACTCTTCCTATTTAAATCATATTTGATGTTCTTTTTGTCTATGAACCCGGTGTGTTTGTTTTATTATAGTGTAACTGGAGTTTTCTCTCCGGATCCCGCCAAGCCCTGGCAGTCCGACAGCCCACTTATAAAATAAACCCACAGACGCTTATATTATTTAAACTGTTTGGCCTAATGGCTCAGGCTTCTTGCTAGCTGTTCTTATATCTTAAATTAACCCATTTCTATTAGTCTATAAGTTGCCACATGGTTCGTACCTTACATCTTGCTTGTCATGGCGGCGACTGGCAGCGTCTCTCTCAGCCTTCCTGTTCCCAGAATTCTCTTCTCTGCTTATCCCGCCTATACTTCCTGCCTGACTGCTGGCCAATCAGCATTTTATTTATATAGAGCAATATCCACAGCATTGTAGTGCTGGGAATCGAACCCAGGCCCTCGCATGCTAAGCAAAGCACACTGCTGTTGAGCTGTGTGTGCAGTCCTTTGTTCTGTCTGTTGCTTGCTGGGTTTTTTTTTTTTTTTTTTTTTTTTTTTTGGTTTTTCGAGACAGGGTTTCTCTGTGTAGCTTTGTGCCTTTCCTGGAGCTCACTTGGTAGCCCAGGCTGGCCTCAAACTCACAGAGATCCACCTGCCTCTGCCTCCCGAGTGCTGGGATTAAAGGCGTGCGCCACCAACGCCCGGCCGCTTGTTGTTTTTAATTGTTAACCCTCTTAGTAGACACATAAAGGCATCCTATACGAAAATGAAATCCTGTCAACAGCCTGCTGAGCCCAGCACTCTGACTAGCTCCTGCTCCTTCTTTTCCTAAGTTCATTAATAAAGGTTAGGCAGTTGTCCTGGAACTGTGAATGAGAGCTGTGGACACTGAGAAGAATCAGCTTTTTTAGTTTGTTATAATTTAAAATGAAATCGTTTTCAAATAGAGGAAGCTCTATCTATTGTTATGTGTATAAGGGAAGCATTTAGTCTACTT
This sequence comes from Peromyscus aztecus, assembly GCA_902168405.1. Classification (NCBI taxonomy): domain Eukaryota; kingdom Metazoa; phylum Chordata; class Mammalia; order Rodentia; family Cricetidae; genus Peromyscus; species Peromyscus aztecus. The sequence goes on from CABHPQ010149790.1 coordinate 5,903, forward strand.
CAGATAACAGAAACATTCTCTGTTTTTCCTTGTTATCAGACAAGTTACAAATGTTCTTAAGAGTGCAGTTCTCCTTCAGTATTATCATGTCTAGCCATCAAGTCTACCCAGTTGTATTTAACAATCCATTACCAGCCACTTCTTCAGATTTTTCATATATATTTAGTAAAACACAATCCCAAGATTTGCCTCTGGGAGAAAAATTGTATTTCTAAAATAACTAAAAATAATTAATTTGGACCAAATTTTAAAGTTTTTGAAATGTATACTTTACCAGATAAATCTCGTTGGTGGTGTTACTACTGGAACTTACTGCTGAAGTAGTGGGGTAAAGTTTTCATTTGAAGAGAAGGAGCTGGGGCTGGTGATGTAACCAAGTTGGCAGTTATCTAGCATGCGTGAGGTGCCGGGTTTGATTGCCCAGCAAATCATAAACGTGGTGTGGTGGTTCATGCCTGCAGTCTGAGCACTCAGAAGATAGAGGCAGGAGGCTCAGAAATCCAAGGTCATCCTTGCTGTATAGCACATTTGAGGACCTGGGAGAGAAAGAGTTAACTTGATATGAGATAATCTGTCATATTGGAAGTATCAGAATTAAGTCTCTCAGCCTTTAACGTTTCAATAGTTATACCTGGCATAAGTCCATAATAAGCTTAATGGCTTTTTTTTGGTTAAAAAAAATAGTATAAATTCCAAATATTTATACGAACCATACTATAAAAGGGTACAAGGTATTAGGAGTCCATTCTAGACCTTATCCTTGGGGATGCTGCCCCAAGGGGATGCAGAAAAGTCTGTTTAGGAAGAGTGTTCCAGTAGGATTAGGCCAAGTGCCAGCACTGTTCAGTGTTCTGTGAAGACTTTGTCTGGTGGTGCAAAATGCTGTTCCTACTATTAAGTTCTGTTTGTTTTAAATCAGCAGTTATACTTGTTGCTAGATAAAATGTTAAGGACATTCATAAAGTACAGTCTAGTTGCCACTGCTTTCAATTAATGCTTTACGGATCCCTTTCCACATTTGTTAAGTGTAATTAAGTAAGTACTGGTTCTGTAGCAAGATTGACAACCTGTCTCGGAACACCCTCCCTGTATTGGAAATCCCAATGCATGTGCCAGTGTTAAGTAATACTTGCCTGTTTCTTTGTAGCTCTGAGGTGATGGTTACTCTTGATTCCTTCTTGGGAATATTTTATAGTCAGCACGGGTCTGTGTCAGGGCTTGGACTCCTCGCCTCTGTGCCTTCTGCTCTTTCCTCTCTGTGGAGCCCAGGAGGGCCTTAGCCTTCTACCATTCCTGGCTTGTTCTTTTGTTTCCCACCTTGTTTCCTCTCTGTCCTCTTCTTTTCCCTCCTCTCATTCATAATTTTTCAAAATTTAAAATTTTATTATGAAATACCCTGTTTATTCTGGGTGACTGTGATCTTGTTTTCATCTTTTATGTTTGGCATTTTCTTTTTCTCAGTGTTCTTTATCTCAATATAACATATAACATTAAAAATGATTTCTTCTGGGGCTGGAGAGGTGGCTCTGCAGTTAAGAGCACTGGCTGGCTGCTCTTCCAAAGGACCGGGTTCAGTTCCCAGCACCTATACACATGGCAACTCACAACTGTCTGACACTCCAGCTCCAGGGGATCTGACACCTTCACACAGACATGCAGGCAAAACAACAATTATGTAACGTACAAATAAATAATTTTTTAAAATAATTTCTTCCTTTGAATTTTCTGCTCTGCTTTCCCCTTCTTAAAACCATAAACTGTTCCCTTATTTTTCCTCTTTATGTGCTGTCTTTTATTTTTCAAGATGTAATCACGTGTAACATCTGCTGTCTTCTCTTGGCTATTGTTAAATGTACTGGTTTCATGCTTGAAAATAGCAAACTTGACTCTCAGGTGTTCTCACATCAATACAGTGTGAGTTCGTTGATATTTTATGGAAGACCTCTGTAAAATTACAATAAAAATTGTGATTCTATTCAAAGGTAACTTGAAGTCATATATCAGATATGTGCAGAGGAGGAGGGAGCTGATTATGTTATCTGGTTTTTCCTTATCTGCCTGTCTATCTGTATCTGGGGAGAGAGGGGTGTCAGGACAGCCTGGAGTTAACCCTTCATCGTGCAGGCCCTGGACATCAAACCCAGGTTCCTTCATCTGCTGAGCTACCTCACTGGCCCCCTTTTATCTTTTGTGATGTGTTTTTTTCCCCCCCCCCCCATACTCCTATTTTATTTATTTATTTTTTTATGTGTGTGTTTTGTTGTTTGAAAGTTTTTATAATCGTGCCTTGGTATTCCAGGAACATTGGTTCCAGGGTCCCTGCAGGTACCAGAATCCTTAAGTGATCCAGCCCCTGGTGGAAATACAAAAATCAGTATTTGCGTGTAGCATGTGCATAGCCCCCATAAACTTATTCTTGACATTTTTTTTTTCAATGTGGCATTGGCCAGGAACTGAACTCAGGTCCTCTTCAAGACCAGCAAGTCATCCCTCCAGCCCCCTTTATAATTAAGTAAAATATAACAAAAAAAAAAAAAAAGAAGAAGAAGAAGAAAAAGGAAAAACCCTTAATGTAAATAAACAGTAAATCAGACAGAGACAGATGTAAAGAGTCAGTCCTAACCAAGACAACCTGCAGGTTAAGATTTTTAAAGAGATGAAAGCCAGGCAGTGGTGGCTCACATCTTTAATCTCAGCACTTGGGAGGCAGAGGCAGGCAGATTTCTGTAGGCCAGCCTGGTCTACAAAGCGAAATCCAGGACAGCTAGGACTGTTACACAGAGAAATCCTGTCTTGAAATGGATGGATGGATGGAATAAAAATAGGGGTATTTCTCAATGGTAGAATGTTTGCCCAGCCTGCACAAGTCCTAAACTTGATCCCAGATGTGTCCCAGTCCTACCACCAATAAAAAAGCAACAGCAAAACCGTGCTTTGTGAAATTCCGCTGTGATCCCAGCACTTGGGAAGCTGAGGGCCAGAGTGGCTGCAACATCCTATCTCAATATTGTCCCATTGAGTATTCAGGGAGACACTTTTATTTATTTATTTTTTTTTTGAAACAGGGTTTCTCTGTAGCTCTAGCTGTCCTGAAACTGTCTCTGCCTCCTAAGTGTTGGGATTAAAGGTGTTCATTCTCTATACCCAGCAGGAAGAACATTGTATAATTTACTAGCTTTAATGAAAATGTAGATACTCAAAGTGGGGGTATAAATTATGTTAAATATGGTCAGTTTTTTCAAAAGATCCATGAGAAAGCCTTCAATCTTATGGACACAGGAGAGATTCAAGTTGACTTTGCTTCTATCTCCTTTTCCTGCTGGAAAAGAAACACTGAAGATTTCCTGAAACGTTGATCTTTCTTGGCCTGAATTAACTAATCTCAGAACCAAACTGCACAAGACAGAGTGTCCTTCAGATGCCCCTTCAGTCCATTTTCAGCAGCTAACAAAGGTGCCTGCTGAAGACAAGTTCCTTTTAGCCAACTAATGGAAGGGGCATTGCTGGATACAGACCATGTCTGTATAACTCTCACTGGCTAACAGTCACTAGCTACACAGCTGATAAAGCTCAGTCAATAATGTTTTTACTCTAAGTAATAATCTTACTCTAAGGAAAAAACAAAAACCAAGCATGGTGTAAACAAGACTCCCTTTATGCCAGTTTCAATCAAAAGGCAACTGGTTTACTATTTATTTATTGCTATTTGGCTTACAGTTAGCTTATAATCCAAAACCATGGTGTGGGAAACATGTTTGTGTTAGAATGAAGCCTCGGGTAGGTTAGGCTTGCCCATATTAAGAAACATTGTATATTTTATACTGGATGAGGTCCCAGGGCTGTAGTGCCCCTGTTGTTTCTGCTGACTCTTACTCATTTAGGAAGTTCCTCTATGAGCTTGTTAGTTTGTAAAATCCATGTGGCTTTCCAGGGGAAATGACATCTCCCCCTTAGAACAACTCAGAACCCAGGAAGGCTCTACATTTCCATTTTCCTGAAAGGATCCAGAGGAAGGAAGTGTTCTCTCTCATCCTGACTCCTCACGTTAGTATAGACTCCACAAGGTGAAAGGACAGTTGACAAGGGTTAGATGGGAAACCCAGAGCGAAGAACAGTGTGAGTAAAGTACGTTCACTGAAATTGATGGGAGAAAAAATAGAGTAACTAGCCCACAGTGGTCACATAGGAATGTGTGGGTTCGAGGTGGATTTTTGAACAATTGGAATGCTAAAGGAGGAAGGTACTTTCTAAACTCTTTTGATGGGCAGAATAGCTTGTGGATGAATTTTTAGCACGAGCATAATTGTGATCAGTGTGTAGTGAACAGTTTAGTTTAGCTAGAGAGACGTGTTTGGCTCCTTCAGTAGTGAGCCTGGAGCAGTGTGGAGGAGAGTGACTGTGTGTGTAAGGGTTAGGAGGGAAACTGAAGAGAAACAGCAGTTGCTGAAGTAAGAGAAGCTAACTAAAAAATCAGAGCAGGGTATTTTTTTGAGGTGGGAAGAAGATAAGTCTGGAAAGAAGCAGTTTTGCTAAGAGCAGAGGGAAACAAGATAGGGAAGGAGGGGAGTCCTATCTCATCTGAAGTTCCTGAGCTGGGTGTGGGAAGGCCTGAGAATACTCAGTGTGTTATACGCTGATAGAGAAGTCTACAGAGAGATTGGAGGAGTTCACAGTGGATTGAATAATTGCAGTTTTGGACTTCTTCCAGCAATTCATAGCACCCTGTGGGTAAGGGTAGACAGGGTAAACCACACTGTTTAATTAACGAGTTGTAACCCACGCTGGCTGACCAAGTAAAAGTATTCTGCATGGTACCAAGTGGTCAGAAATGACCACTGGCTTAGTGAAGGTGATTTCAGTTTTAAAAAAAGAGTCACAAACTCTTAACCTTTAATTATATGATCCGGTTCTTGAGCTACTAGATGTTGCACAGTTCATAATTAAAGAAGCAAGTGGTAATAAATTTGCACCTGTAACTTAGCTTTTGGCATTGATCATTATGCTTTCAAAGGATCGGGGAAAGAAAACATCACCCTCGTGTTAAACATTTTAAGCAGGAAATGGCTAATACATGTCATAATTTAGAATTTTCAAACATAGGATAGTGCTCCTAAATACTTCGGGGCTTAGTTTTACTGGTCATGTAGAGTGCTGGATGAGTGTGTGCCTGGAACGAGAGTGGTTCTTTGAATTCCTCCAGACTTACTATACTTACAATAGAAGCGAAGTCTCTGGAGACTGCTGGTCCTCACTTCTGTCCGCCTCTCTGTACATTGATTCTGGCAAGGTGGCTTATCAAGTGTAGGTGCTTGGAAGCCTGACTCTGGGTGTTTGGTCCCCAGAACCCATGTGAAGATGGAAATAGAGACCTGACTCCACAGCGTTGTCCTCTGATGCCAACAGGGGCATTCACTCCTCCCCATCAGACAGACAAGAATAATCATGATGGTGTGGTAATGCTGACTATGGCGATGACAGTAATAACAATATAATGTGGGTTTTGTTGGTGTTAATTTTTTAAAGACGACCATGTTTTCTTTCCCTTTGGGAGGCCTTGTCTGATGCAGATTTCTGTCTAGAATTTTTCTTTTTGGCTTCTCACATAAAAATAACCCTTTTTGACTAAAATATTTACTTGTGCTTGACCAATGTAAGTGGTTCTTCTATCAGTGAACCTATTTTAATTACTTTGTAATACAGTTATGCATATGTTTAAATGTGTATGTGTATGTTTATATGTGAGTATACACATATGTATGTGTTCAGGTTCCCCAGGAAGCCAGAGGTATCAGAGTCCCTTGGAAGAGTTACAGTTGTGAGCTGCCTGATATGGGTGTTGGGAATTGAACTCTGATCATCTGGTCATCTGAACCACTAGCCATTTTTTTTTTCCAGCTAAACATTCATGTTTTGTTCACAAACCCTCCAATTGCAGCCCCAGTAAGTATGCTAAGACATGTGAGCACGCTATCAGAAAGGTCCATCAGCGCGTTTCTTCAGTAGCAGTACAGGTACAGGCACAGGTACAGGCACAGGTACGGAGCTGCTGTTGGCAACAGTTTGCCAAGAATGAAGAAGCTGCAGGGACACGGCTGAGCTGTTCACCATAAATACTGGCTGGACTCAATGGAGATGACTCAGTGTTGGGGAATTCCAGAGCTGCCTTGCCACAGCTGCACAGTGGAGACAGAAGCAGAAGCTAGAACATTCCTTTAAACTATTGCTTCGTCTTGGTAATGTGTAATCCTTGTGAGTTTTTACATATGCCGTCCTGAATGGTACTGTTTCCACACTGGTTTTGGTTTTTACAAAAAGATGTATTAGCCACCTTTAAACTTATTTTCTTACATTTCTCTTTGTGTCCATTGTTAGTGGTGCAAACTCCAAATGGACAATGTCGTGTTGCTCAGGCCTTGTTCATAACTATAATGCAGACACACAGCCAGCATTAACATTAAGGATGCCTAACAGAATCTGCTTTCACCAGTGGGGTTGATACCTCTGAAAACATGTAAATACTCCTTTTTAAAATAATAGTCTAGTTTACCGGTTAACTTACAGATGATTGGTGTTTGTTCAAGAAATAAATCCTGGCTATAAATAATAACTTCTGGACTTTTATTTATATCACAGTATGAATACTCTGAACTCAAATGGTGGAGCCACATTTTTTAAAGTTGGTATTTTATTATCATGTGATCCTGGAAATATGCTTGGACATGAGAGTGGCTGAAAGCATTTTTCCAGAGCATGTTTATATGAAAAAGCTCTGTGTCTGTTCTATCTACATGAGCATATGGCAATCCAGTGAGAGGAAAGTTAAAGAGGAAACGACTGTCTGGCGTTCCTTTTGGCTCACATGATAAGGTGACCTTTGACTCTTATTTTATTTGAACCAATCAAATATTTCATGACACTAGTCCAAACAAAAGGTTTTATTTCTGATTTTCCCTGTTTTTCTTATTCCAAATTTATTCATTGTTCTAGTTCTGGTGATTTTGCTAAACAAAAAAAAAGCAGTGTTTACACCAGTAGTTCAACTTTGAAAAAAAACAAACAAACAAACAAAAAAAACCAAAAAAAACAAAAACCTGTTTAAATAGAATATACTCCATAGTGAAAATAATGTGTGGCAATATTCAGGCTTCTTGTAGAATTTAAATTTAATTATCATCTACCTTCAATTTATTATAAGCAGAAATAGTGATATTCAGCAATTCTTACTTATACAAAAATAGGCATAACTATACATACATTTTCTTTTCCTAGATTCTACCTAAGATTGTTGGCTGTAGATAATGTGTCTTCACAGGGAGGTGCTTTTTGGGCCAGTGACATGGCTCTGCAGGGAAAAGCACTAGCCGCCCAAGCCTGACACCAGAATTAAGGGTTTCTCTGTTTCACTCCTTTAAAAGTGATAGGCGTTTGTATTTCCAGCTTGAGTGTTACACCAGGTCAGCATTCATCGTCTATACTTGGGGTGCACTCTTCTGTCCTCTGGAGCCCCAGCAGGACTGGAGGTGTTTCACACGTGTACTGGGCAATGTCATAGGCACTGGTATTGGAAATGTGGCAAATGTTAGCTTTAATGTTACCTCATTTTTACCAATATAAATGTACAGCTATATTATATGGTCTCTGTGTGGTACTGAGCAGCATGGTTTTATAACTGCTGCCACCCCAATACACTGTTCTTGTGTTTTTCCATTTATTTCCTGACTTCAACAGTCAACATACTTCGGTTGTCAGTTTCTTTGATTTTTGGAGGGCATTTGATTGACAGTCTCCTTGTAGACAAACTCTTTAGCATTAGAGCTGTTATTTTTTTTCTTCCGTTACCTTCTTTATTGTTTCTTCCATGGCTAATATTGATGAATTTAAATGCCCATACTTTCCTTTTTGGCCCTTATGTGTTCCTTTAAAGCATGCTTTTGCTATTCGTTCAACATTTATTAACTTCTGTTTTATGGGAGTTGAAAGAATTTTCTTCATTGGTGCTAATGATTATGGTATCTATTCTCTCACTGATCCAGGTCCAGGCTCACTGTCAGCTTCTGGCTATGTGTGTCTGTGTCAAATGACATAGTACTAACTACCCGCTGAAATAAACGTGTACTCTTCACATTACCACATCTCTACTGCTTCCAGTTGTTCTAGTTTGTTTCTGACGTGGTCTCACAATGCAGTCTTAAAGACAGGTGTCCAGGCTTGCTCTAAGAGACTTTGTCCATTAGGTTGTTGAGGTGAAAGGCTCATCCTAGTGCTAGACTGCATGAAAAGAGAAATGGGTCCAGCAGTAGCCCTCCCTCATCATCTCCCTCTGCTTCTGAGAATCCAGTGTGACCAGCAGCCTCAAATACCAAACAAAACACCACCTCTCCTTACTTCATGCTCATCACTGTTTCTGATACAGATTACATGCTTTTTATGGAAGTCACTGTTATGAAAGAATGCTCTATATTGTCTCATTTAATTCTTGAAACTGTAGTCAGGCTCTGAAATCAACATTTTAATTACTATATCTAATTTTTAAGTAGTTCTATGCAGAAACTTTGGAAACAACCTTTTCCTTTCAGTTGCTCCTCTCCTTAGTATTTGGCATTGATTGATTGATTGATTGATTGATTGATTGATTGATTGGCAAACCAGTATTGCTTGTATTGTTAACCAAACTCCATAATCTGTATCTGGTGGAATCGAGTAGTTTAGGTCTTGTGATTTAGGGAGCACTTCTCCCTCTGTTTTCTAGAAGAGGTGGCTATGGAGATTCTACTCCATCCCCCCAGTGTGAGGTGAATTTGCTCGGGCACACCTGCATCTGTTACTGTCTGCTCTGAGTGTCAGATTACCCTATCTATCCTTTTAAGAGTTCTAGCAGATTATGTCTTTCATTGAAACGGTCCATTTCATCTAATTCGTGGGACGAGAGTTTATACTACCCCTTTATTTCCTAGTGACTGTCCTTGAAATCAAGTCATTTTCTCTCCTTCCCAAGGTGGTTACTGTGGTTATAGAGTTAGCGCTTGTATTGTCTTTCCAAAGAGCCAGCTTTGGGGGATGTGTAGTTCACTGTTAAAGCGCCTGCCTAGAGTACTTGAGGCCCAGGTTCCATGCTCAGCACCACACACACAGGGCATGGTAATATATGCTTATAATCTCAGCACTCAGGAGGTGGAGGCAGGAGGATCGTTTCAAGGTCACTCTCAACTGCATAGCACTTTAGAGATTAGCCTGTGCTAACTGAGACACTGTTTCAATCCAAACCAGCTTTTGCTTGCACCAGTTCTTCCCCATTTGTTTTGCATGTGTGCATACATACATATGGAAGCAAGAGCTTGGTGCTGGGTATCTTCTTCAATCACTCTCCACTTGATTTCTTTTTTTAAAAAATCTTTTAAAGAATTGTTTTTATTGCTTGTATGTGCTTATGAGTATAGATACCTGCAAAGGCCAGAATCCCCTGGGGCTGGAGCTACAGGTGCTTGTGAGCTGTTCCACTTGAGTGTTAAGAACTAAACTGGGTCCTCAGTGAGAGCAGCAAACACTCTTAGTCACTGAACACCTGCCGGGGTCCCTTGCTTTCCCTGGAACTCACTCATCCAGCTTGACTGACTGGTCTGCAAGCCTCAGGGATCTTCCTGTCCCTGCCTCACTGGTACTGGGACAGTCTGAATTCAGATCTTCCTGCTTGTGCTTAGGTAACAGGTCTTGCTCTCTGAGCCATCTCCCCTACCCCTTACTTGCTGTTTTTAATTTTATTTTTCTGTGGTAGTTTTTTACTTTTTCTTATAGTTACTTTGAATTTCATTTCTTTTTCTAGTGTCATAAACTACTAATTTTGTCTTCCAGTAATTCATTTTTCTCTAAATACAGCTTTTGTTGCCCTTTGCAAATTTTGACATTTTATTTTTATTTAATTCAGAATGTTTTAACATTTCCCTTGAGACTTTGACCCATGTATTATTTGCAACTATGTTACTGAGCTGGAGGTTTTAAATCACTGGTAGGTGGAAGAAGTGTGAAACACAGGTAAGACCCTGGGTTCCAGCCTTAGTCAACTTACTATCTGACACAGTGCTGATACTTGTCTGAAAGTATGTGGTTAATCTCCACAAATACTCCAGGTTTTCACAACTGGCTTCTGTAGATTCTTAACTTAAGAAGCCAATGCTCGGAACTACTTTTCTGCCTTCCTTGCTCATCTAACTGTGCTGAATTTTAATTATCTTCGTTTACCTCCATTATGAGGATGTGACCTTCTTGAAGCAGGACAGAGTCTTTTAAGCAAGTGAGTTTGGTTAAAGGAAATTAAATGAAATGATGGCCAGCAACAACAGAGGAAATAGTCCTGTAATAGTCCTGTTGGATGATAAAGCAGCAGTTGTGCCCCCTCCGATCTTCCAGACTTGGATGCATGTGCTAACCACGCCTCATCTTGCCTCATTTTGTGGTGTCATGTTCTTTAGAGGGGTTTCATATCCTGGCAAGCTGCTGTGTTTGTTCGTTTCCTTACTGCAGTGCTGTCGGTTGTGAGTGCTCAACAAGCACTCCACCAAGGCTGTGACCTGGCCAGCCCTGACGAGCAGCTTCAGATAGAGCAAGTTTGCCCGTGAGTTTGCTTTGTAGTCAACAGAGAACCTTTATGTCTGATCGGAAAGCATGATGAGTAACCAGTATTTATCCCTAGAGGTCCTGTGTGAGAATTTGGTTGTCAACACTGGCCGTTACAGTAAAGGACTGTGGAACAGCATTGGTCGGTGTTTTCATCCCACTGAGGTTTAGCTGCCTGTGCAGTCTGTGTGAGCCCCACCCGGACACTGACCTGAATCCTACTTTGAGGTCCAAGCACAACAGCAGCAGCAGCAGTCTTCCTGTGTGGCCTGCAGCCTCCAGACCTGCAGGTTATTGATGCTTCCATCTAGGGACTGTAAGCAAACAAGCTCTCTACAGAGAGCTGCACCCTTCCTGCCGGGGGTGGATTTACTGTGGGACAGATTTCGGAAATAGGTTCCTGACAGTTTCAAGTTGTGTTTAGAAAATGTTACAGGGTGAGGTCTTCCTTTAACTAAAACTATTTCCTATCTAATGTCCAACTAGGGCATTTTAAATAGTCTTTTTAAAAAAAATCCTGCAAGTAGAGAATTATGTTGCTTTCAATAGTTAATTCCTGTCCAAAAAAAGTACAGACATTTTTGTATTCCAGTGAATAATTCAAAAAGGACTTTTAATAAAAACACATACTAAGCAAAAATGCTTGTATCTTGTGACAGGTGGTCATGGTTCAGTGTTAGAATTTCAAGATGCTTTTCTCATACTCGTGTGGCACAGTTGTGTTCTGTAATGGGGGTCTAAGTAGGAAGCAGAGTGACATTAAAAACTGCATA
>CABHPQ010149791.1:0-36033 GCA_902168405.1 Peromyscus aztecus
GACACCTGGCCCGACTGTACCCCTGCTCTAGACACCTGGCCCGACTGCGCCCCTGCTCTAGACACCTGGCCCGACTGTGCCCCTGCTCTAGACGCCTGGCGCCCCTGCTCTAGGCGCCTGGTGCCCCTTTCTCTAGACGCCTGGCCCGACTGCGCCCCTGCTCTAGACACCTGGCCTGACTGTACCCCTGCTCTAGACACCTGGTCTGACTGTGCCCCTGCTCTAGACGCCTGGCCTGACTGTGCCCCTCTGATCTTTGGACTCCTTGTTTAAGAATCACTATCACCATAAGGCTTTTTTCGTAGCATTTCTCTTTTTTAACACTTTACAGAGTTTACTTTCTTATTTTGTTTATTGTCTCTCCTTGTTAGAATGGCAATTCCGTATGGACAGAGATATGCTTGTTTACCCAGAGTCCTCAGCTTATAGTTAAGTGTTTGACAGACAGTGATGCTCCAGGACACTGTAGGGAAAAAAAATCCCACGAGTAGAGCATTTGTTGCACTGAGTCAGAGGCAGGGCCTGGCCCGAGTCCACGGGAACCCCAGCCACCACCGGAAGCTCCTCTCCTGGCCTTACCTGTTCCAGGAACCGGATCAAGGCTTCCCGGTTGCCCAGCCACTCCCGCTGCAGCTCCTCTTGAGGGGGAAACTTGTTGCAGCTCAGCTCTAGTGTGATCTCGAAGCAGTTGGTGTGGAGATAATTGAAGTCTTGCATTCCTAGGGAAAGAGGCAGCAGCAGATCTTCGTGTTAGGCACCCACCATCACCCCATCCCATCGTTCTCTTTATCGCAATTTCTCCACTACATCCTCATCACCTTCTCTTCTACCTCCTGACATCTGCTAACTTTTATCTACACACGGCTGTCCCCCGGTCTCAGGTGTGTCCCTTTCTCTCTCTCCAGTTTTCTTGGTGCTCATATCATCACCTGCATCCTTTATGTTCTGCTGCAAGCCTCAGGAAAATGTAACGGAACTCAGCTACTATCACAAAAGCTACTACTAGGAAAGGTCAAGGACTTTTCCGAAGGTCAAGCCATGGCTTAAGAAGTCTTGGTGATATTTTAGCTTTTACATATATATATATATATATATATATATATACATACATACATACACACACACACACACACACACACACATATATAGGCTGACTCCTGCAATGATTGCCTTTAGGCTATGTATGCTTCCAAGAACTCATAACAGTGTATTTTATCTGAAATACCTATCAAACATCCAACGCCAAACTATCTCCTGAATTAAGGCAAATTAAGCTCAGACCCTTCTTTCTTATACAGCCTTAGTGGTATTTGTACTAACATTATAGACTCCTAACATTTACCTAACCACCTCTAGGAGTGTAGTTTGAGCACAAAAATTCCATTTTTCTGATATATTTACTGATTTTAGCTCTTAATTGACCTCCTCCTTACCACTCCCCTTTTGGGTTGTAAAAGAAAGCCTGATGGTCACTGCCTGAGGAAGACTCTTACCTGCCTTTATGACCCTGTAAGAATTCAAGCCTGGTGACCTTGCTTTAGCAAGAGCACTGCTATTGCATGGGTATAGAACTGTAAACCTCGGAGACTGAGAGAGGATTTTGAGGACTTTGACTGGAGAGGATTTTGACTGGAGAAGTAGATGGAGAACTAGAAGAATAAGATGGAAGATGAGAAAGACCAAGATGGGGCAGAACTACGATGAGAGAATTAAGATAGAACCTAGAGGGGACAGCAGATAAAGGTAGAGGACCCAGGTCAGATTTCCAGCACCCACATGGTGGCTCACAACCATCTGTAACTCCAGTTCTAGGAGATCCAAAACCTTCTAGCCTCCTTGGGCATCAGGCTCTTAAGGGTGCACAGATATAACACGCAGGCCAAACACATATACACATAAAATAAGAAAGAAGGGAGGAAGTTGGAGACTGGTGGTTAACTTTGGTTGTCAGCTCTGCTGAACCTGGATTCCACTAAGAGATACGCTGCTGGGCATATCTCTGGGGGTCTTCCAGTCATCTGAAGTGGGAAGGCCCACCCTAAATATATAGGTGACATCCTCCAGCAGAAATCCAGATAAAAGGTGGTTCAAGGGAAAGCTTTGCATGTGGCCTGCCTGCCTGCCTTTGCGTCTTGCTGGTGAGCTCATCTACCCTGTTCTTAAGTTCATGTACTCTGCTGCTGCCATCCACTCCGACACTGGAACCCAGTTTCGTTGGTCTTACAACATGGGCTAAAGACCACCCGCTCTTTAGGAACCCTCTAGGCCTTCAGCACCAGACTGGGGGTGCAAAGGGACCTAGCTTTGTGAACTGAGCAGGTTCCAGTCCTTGAATCTTCAGTGTGAAGACAGCCACTGTTGGATTACCCAGACTCTATCCTATAAGTGATTCTAATAAATTCCTTTTTTAACATACATTCTATGGATTATGTTCCTGTAGAGAACCCTGACTAATCCAGAGACCAATAACTATAACTCCATAAATGTTTTCCTCCCATGCACTAGAGTCCCCGGGAAGCCTGGGCCATTCAGCTAAACACAGATAACTCTGGGCCCTACTCCCAGAGTTTCTGACTCAGGCAAAGGGTCTAACTTCCCAAGGGGTACTTTGGTGCAGGGTCAGAGACCACGCACTAAGACAATCATTGTGATTGACTAATTAATCAAGTTATTCTTGAGATTGTGCCAGTTTGCTTTAGAGTGGAGATTTCTGAGCAGGCATGGGCCATGCTTTCTCAGAGGACAGGGAAGGTGGAGAAGGAGAGAAAAAAAAACAAAACAAGGACGATGAAAACACATATCTAACAATTCCAATTGTGGGGTGGGGAGGCTGGTTTCCTAATACAAAGTTAAAGAAATTAGAATCTAACGGAATCTTCCTGCTTGTGTTCAAGTGGGTTTGGGGCCACCAGTCTTAACTTCTCAGTACACGGTGACACCATGGCTTTTCTCCCCTCCACTCTGCCCAGGACCAAACATCAGCTCAACCCATCAATATCCGTGGTGAGAGTATGGGAAAAGATGGATGTGAACAGCTCCTGAGTGAACCCGGCTCCCTGCTCTAGCCTTCTCCTGTCCTTACAGAGGAAGGTTCACAGCACACATTTATCCTAAGCCTGTCTCAGGCAAGGTGCAGGGAAGGGTTGGAGACGGGGGTGGGGGGGTGGGGGTGGGGGGAACGACACATGGTGAGGAGATGGGGCAGGGTGCACCTGAAGTTGAACTCCCTGACCTTTTGTTATGAATGGCCAATGTCCACGCAGGTTCCTGCTGTGGGAAGTTGGTAGCTCTAGGATAGAGCTGAAGCCCACCTCTGTGCTGCTTTTGAAAACAGAGCATTTAGAAGCCAGGCGTTTCAAGCGCTTTACTTAAAGCATCAAATCCATGAGGTGAGTGGGTTATCGGGCTTAGCTGGAGATGGGAAAACCAAAGCGCAGAGGGGCCATGAGATTAGCCTGAAGCCACACAGCTGGTACACAAGCAAGATGAACTCCAAGCCAATTCAATCTCAGAGACCACACCCTTCACCACTGGGTCTCATTACTTTCCTCCTATGCCCCAGCAGATCAGGGCAGAACACACTAGTTTTATAAGACCACACAGGATTTTCCCCCCCCCTTGGTCTTTGAGGATCACAAATAGGCTATTAAATGCCAGCTTGGGAGTTCTCCATTTGTCCATTTCCCCTGTGCAAAATTCTATAGTGAGTCCCTGAGAAGGAGAAAAAATGGCCATTCCCAGGACTCCGCTTACCCTTGCTGAGAGAGTACCAGGACGCCCCATTGGTGATACCATCTGGGAAGTAATCGCCGCAGTTCCAACCTTGGTACATCCATCCGTGTGCATAGGAGTAGACCTTGGCCAGCTGGAGGAAAGACAGGAAATGACTGAGAGCAATCCCACCTCACACAGCGGCGGCTCAGACTCCGAACTAGGGGACGCCAAGGGGCAACATGACATGCAGAGTGCATTATATGCTTCAGTGCAAGGAAGTGTGACCAGAGATAAAGGAGGAGGTGATGAGGTGGTGGTGGTGGTGGTGGTGGTGGTGGTGTGTGTGTGTGTGTGAATGTGCATGTGTTTATGTAAGCGAGCACGCACGATTCAGACTGCAGTTAGGAATTCTGGATTCACTCCTTTTCTTTTGTTTTTCGAGACAGGGTTTCTCTGTGTAGTTTTGGAGCCTGTCCTGGATCTCGCTCTGTCGACCAGGCTGGCCTCGAACTCACAGAGATCCGCCTGGCTCTGCCTCCCGAGTGCTGGGATTAAAGGCGTGCGCCAGCACCGCCCAGCCCCTGGATTCACCTTGACCTCCTTCTCTCTGTTGGGTTTTCTGAGACAGAGTCTCACTCTGCTGTCCAGGCTGGCTTTGAGCTCAATCCTGCCTCAGCACCCTGGATGTTGGAATCGCTATAGGAGCCCTGTATTCTGGTGTTTCTACTTTCTCGGGGATAAGTCTGTCACGTGCAAAGAAACGGATGACAACAGATCACACAGAAGGCCCTTTTCAGTTGGGCCATTTTCTAGCTGAATTTAATGAAAGAAGTCATCAAAGAATGAATAAAATAGAAAATGTGGATTTTGACAGATGAAAGATGCGTGTTGGGAAGAGAGGCACATGCTTAGACTCTATGATCCCCATTATTCTTTAATAATTTTTTTTTATTTTTGGGTTTTTTTTTTTTGAGACATCTGTTGTACAAATTCTAAATGGTCTTATAATAAAAACCCAGAGCCAGATAGTGGGGTAAATGCTGAAGGATCAGAGGAAACAAGGCACAGCCACTTCCCACCTTACCAACTCCTCAGCCGAAAAGAGAAGATTCTGTCTCCACAAATCCTCTGACTGAATGCCTCTGAGTCCTCATCAGAAAGGCTCTCTAGTTCCTGTCTCCTCACGCCTTATGTGCCTTTCTCTGCCCAGCCATTTCACTTCCTATCTCAACCTTCCTAGTGCTGAGATTAATGGCGTGTGTGCTTCCCAAGTACTGGGGTTAAAGGTGTGTGCCACGGCTGCCTGACCTCTGTGTCTAATCTAGTGGCTGGCTCTGTTCTCTGATCTTCAGGCAAGCTTTATTAGAGTACAACAAAATATCACCACAACATCTTGCCCTGGCTAGCCTGGAAATGGCTCTATAGACCAGGCTGGCCTCAAACTCACAGAGATCCACCTGCCTTTGCCTTCTAAGTACTGGAATTAAAATACTTAGACCACGCACCACCACGCCTGGTCATTATTTTTTTTAAATGTTATTACTGGAGAAAAATAAATTAATTTACTGCCTTTGCAAAGTAAATTGGTGTCATTCTCTGTAATTCATGATAAATTATAATAAATATTACTAATGTTTTATTATCTACAGATATATTCATATTTTATAATTTAGTTAATAAATTTTATTACAAAATATTATGAACTTACAAAATACATATTATGAATATATAACTCTCTATATTCATCTTTTTTAAAAAAGTTTTATATGTGTGTGTGTCTGTGTGTCTGTTGCGTGTGTGTGTGTGTGTGTGTGTGTGTGTGTGCATGTGAGTGCAGTTGCCCTTGGAGCCCAGAAGTGTCAGATCCCCTGGAAGTGGTTCTGAACTAACAAACATGGATGCTGGGAACAGAACTGGGGTCCTCTACAAAAGTAGCAAGAACTCTTAGCTGCAGACCTATCTCCCGAGCCTCTGTTCTACTGTTTTATAATACTAGTTAAATCTTAATTTGCATGGCCTATTTTTCATTAAGATAGACCTATTATCATAAAAGTGTAAGTTAGGTTCTCTCAAAATTCACATTTCATCCCACTAACTCATAGCTTAAGTGTTCTTTACGTCACAGCAATTATAAAATGTCTTCCTTTTGATTTCATCATTCTTGGATTTATGGCCTGTCATCTGAAATAAAATGTAACTTACTAGACAGCATCTCCCAAGCAGACCCTGTTTCCAACTGTAACTGTCTGTGGACCTGTGTGTCTCTGACATGAATCTCCTCTCCTGAGCCCAAGTTCCCCTGCTGGGACGAGCTGCCATTCTGCATACCGTCTGGAAGAGCTGGTCATCTGGTGTGGGGGAATTGGAGGTGCGATGGTGAGGATTTCGGAACCGATGCTCAAGTGACTTGTCATACGGGTAATTGGCCACCACAGCCCCGCCATGCAGATTGGCTGAGAGAACGAAGTTTACGGAGCGAATCCACTGGATCACCGCCCGGGTCTCGGGTTCCACCTGTGAAGACATGAGGAGTTGGCAGCCAAGGTGCGGCTGAGCTGTCACAGGGTCCCTCAGAGAATCCTGTCAGGAAGGAGCCTGCAGGAATTGTGAATCCTACTCCCTCCACCCCAGATATGAGAACTGGAGCTGGGTAACTTTGACCTTGGTGGTAACGATTTCAAAATTAAGTATATGGGACCCCTTCCCAAAGTGAAATACGTGGATTATAATACACAGAGGACGTGCAGAGAGAGCCTCCAGGGTAGGAAGACTCTTCAGTCCATGTGACAGTGATGGACACTTTCAGCATGTGCACCCACATCCACAGAACACCGAGGGTAATCACTAGTGGGACTGGAGATTTTAGATCCTGAGTGTTGGGTCAGGTCAATATAGGCGCATTGATTGTAATTAATGCACCACTCTGGGATACGATGTTGAAGGTGGGGTCAGTGTGGGAAGAGGAAGGGTCGTGAACTCTGTATTTTTTTTACTCAATTTTGGGAGAGGAAGAGAGGGAGAAGGAAAGGGCACAGGGAGGGAGAAGGGAGGGGGAGAGGGAGAACAAGAGAGCCGAAGGTTTCCCAGTTTATCCAGTGTAGCAAGGGCTGGGCTTCTAAGACATCTTTGCAAAAATCTAGGGTTCTAATAATAGAAACCACTTGCTTGAAGTAATGATTTCAGCCTCCTCTTCCCAACACATCTGCTGTACCATTAACGACACTCTGATCATATCTACGTTTCATGGATTAGACACACTAATTTCTACTGAGTGTTACTTTGCTAGTGACTGGCAGGATTAAGAAAACCATGAACCCACTGGACCTGCAGCACAAAAGTCCAGTCACTAGTGCTGTTCTCCTCACACATGGGCCTGTTTGGTGATCTCTTGGGGGTCAATGAGTTAACGGCTCTTCCTGGACCAAAGGTCCCGTCTCTCCAGGCCCCAAAGGGGACTGGCTGAGGAGAGTCGGATCTCACACAAGCAGGACAGACACATCATGTGTGGGTAGGTAAGTTCCCAGCAATGTTTGGTCATTTTGTCACTGTGCAAAGTCACAGAGTAAACTTACACAAACTAAGATGGCTACAGGACCAAGGGGTCACTACTGTACACGTGATCTCTGTTGGAGAAATTGTCATTTTGTGGCCTGTGGCTGCAGGACCAAGGGGTCACTGCTGTACACGTGATCTCTGTTGGAGAAATTGTCATTTTGTGGCCTGTGACTGCAGGACCAAGAGCTCAGGCCCTTTGATGATCCACGTTCCAACAGGCCAGCTTCTGGTCACTCCTTTCCCTCAGGGCTCTTCTATCAGGAGCACAAAGGAGTTCCCATGTCATTTTTCCTCTTCAGAGCTAGGCAGAGGACTGAGGAGGAGGCTCATTATCTTGTCTTAGGCATAGAAACAAGTTTAATAATCAAAGCATGGGGGGGGGGGGGCGTGCAGAGACAGCCCAGCAGTTCAGAGCACTTGCTGCTAGCACAGGGGACCCAAGTTCGGCTTTCAGCACCCATTTCAGGTCACCACCACCTGTAACCCCAGCTCCAGAGGATCTGACACCCTCTTCTGAACTCTGAGAACACCTGCAGCTAACATGCACACATCCCCACACAGACACACAGACCCCAACATAATTACTAATATACAAATAAAATAAACCTTTCAAAAATTCAGAACATGACTCACAACAATAATCCCAGCACTCTGGAGGCAAAGCAGGAGGAATGGAAGTTCAAGGTCATCCTCATAAGTTAAGTTTGAGGCTAGCCTAGATTACATGATACCTTGCCTCAGGAAATAAAAATTACCTATGATATTCTTCTGCCTACATACACTGAGTAGGACCATGTTATTTTTTACTTACTGAGCCAAAAGGACAGCTGTAACCAGAAATCCAACATGTCAATATGCCCTTTACATCATTTTTCTAAAAAGATTTTATTTTATTTTAAATTATGTGTGGGTATGTGTGTCTGTGTGGGGGTATGTCCACAAGGATACAGGACATCAGATATTCCTGGAGCTGGTGTTACAGGCAATTGTGAGCTGTCTAATGTGGGTTTTCTGTAAGAACGGTAGACACTTGGAAGCACTGAGCCATCTCTCCAGCCCTCATCATTTTCAAGGGGGCAATACTGACCCTATCCACCCAGGAACTTCCAATGGAGAGGCCTCCCCCTGCTTTGTGTTCCTGTCCCCAGTCTCTAAGCTTCGATGTTCACAGATGGAGTGTCGGAGCCCTCCCACCCAGGAGGAAAGTCAGGGCTGACAGGGATGCTCCGAGAAAGGCAGTAGTTACTGTCACCAGCCGCAGGTCCACACAGGGTGGGGCCATTCACACTACCCAGGGCTTGCCAGATGCTGTCTCCAGTTAGAGCATGGGAAACAAGGGGGGCTTTAAGATGCAAAAGGTCACATAGGAGGAAAGAGGAGGAACCACGAGTGAGACACCATTCTATAGCTAACATTGTGAACATCCGATTCATCACAAGTAGGAGAAACTTGTCTATAGAATGCTGGAGCTTTCTGTCAACAGTCCAGTATCAGCAGAAAGAGCGTTGGAAACATGAGTCAGAAGGTCTGTCTGCGTTTGTGCACATGAGTGTGTACATGCTGGTGTGTGCACATGTGTAGGGAGATCAGAGGTTGAAGACAGATGTCTTTCTTTTTCACTCTCCACCATACATTTACATTTTTAAAAAATGCACTTATTTTGTGTGCATATGTGTGTGTGCATGAACACATATACATGACAGCCTGATGTCAAGGTCAGAGGACAACCGGCAGGAGTCAGCTCTTTCCTTCCATCATGTGGGTTCTGGGAATCAAACTCAGGTCTTCAGGCTTGGCAGCAAGTAACTTTACCCACTGGGCTGTCTCGCTGGCCCTACACCTAGCATTTTGGCATGGGTTCTGGGGTTCAAACTCAGGTCCCCACGTTTGTAGGACAAGAACTTTACCAACTGAGTTATCCCCCCAGCCCATGCCTAGGTTTTAATATTGATTCTTTCAGTTATTACTTATGTAAATTTAATTTGACCTATAAATGTAGTAACTGTCAAACAGGGCTAATATTGGTTACTATTGCTTGCTGTGGGATGTCTTTCTGTATGCTGTGAATATGTGTTGCTCTGATTGGTTGACAAATAAAACTGCATTGGCCTATGGCAAGGCAGCTTAGAGGCAGGTGGGAAATCCAAGCAGATATATGGAAAGAAGAAAGGAGAGGAGGGAGAGATGCCTAGCCGCAGCCCAAGGAGAAACAAGATGCCAGCAGACGGGTAATGCCACGGCCATGTGGCAAAACACAGATGAATACAAATGGGTTAATTTAAGATGAAGGAGCTAGCTAGCAAGAAGCCTGCCATAGGCCATACAGTTTGTAAATAATATTAAGCGTCTGAATGATTATTTTATAGGTGGACAGTCAGTGAGGCCTTGCTGCCTAGAGGGCTCTCTCTACGCTGCCAGAGGGAAGAGAACAAAGAAGTCTGAGAGCTAACATTCTTCTAGGTAGAGAAACGAGGAAGAAGTTGATGTTCAATTCTCGACAGTTCTCTTGATGGGAAGAACGCTTAGCATCCCGCAAGCAACTCCAGGTGCCGAGTTACCAGCTTCTATTGCCAATTTTCATCTCCTACCTGACTTTTCCAGTTGTCTGGGAGGGGTAAGTGGTGGTTGGGGCCGCCGTACTTCTCGTTGTAGTAGAAATAGGTGTTGAGGTCAGGGAAGTTGCGGTTTAGGTCCACTCCATTTGCATTGTTCCTACCAACCAGATACCCAGATGTGTTTGGGCCCTGGGAGAAACAGAGAGAGGAAACATGAGCATTTAAGACAGAACCCTATATTTCAAGAGTGTGATGTAACTTTTAAAGGTACTAACTACATTAGTTACTTTTCTGTTTCTGTGATAAAATACCATGACCAAAATCAATTTAAGATAAAAATGTTTTATTTTAGATTATGGCTCCAGAAAGAGAGGGGTTAGGGGAGAGAGGGTGAGTTTATAAAAATGGGCCAGAAAGCAGGGCATGGCTGACATGCTACCATGATCAGGGCATGGTAGCAGGAGCAGGAAGTTGGCTGATCACGGTAATCATAGGATGGAAACAGTGGGAGAGATCAGAAAACAGAGTGAGGCTGTAAATCCTCAAAGCACACCAACAGTAATGTACTTCCTCTAGCAAAGCTCAGCCTCCTAAAGGTTGCAACCCCTTCTGCCCAAAGCACCACCGATAAGAGATCAAGTGTTCAAACACGTGAGCCCATGGAGGGTATGTCTAATTCAAACCAACACACTAGCTTAATTTATGAAATGATGTAGCATTATTGCCTTTCATGTATCCAGTGTCCCCGTTGGGTGGTTCAAATGTAGACACCATGAAGTTCTAGGGTGTCCTAGGAGACTCCTAACATAGCTTTAAGAATTGCTTAAGAATACAATTCAATGCATTTTAGTATGCCCACAGAGTGGGAAAAACAACACCACCGTCATGGTTATTCTAAAATCATAATTTCAGGACATTTCTGTCCCTGTAAAAATAAACCTCATTCCCACTCACGGTTGCTTCTTATTTTCACCCCAGTGCTGAAAAGCCATATTCTGTATCTGTGGAAACAGGATGTGTACAAAATGAGGTAACAAGCCATGAGCCACATGGCAGCAAGTAAAGGGACAGAAATGGGTTAATTTAAAATGTAAGAGCTAGTTAGTAACAAGCCTAAGCTATGGGCCAAACATTTATAATTAATAAGAAGTCTCTGTGTGGTTATTGGGAGTGGCTAGTGGGACAGAGCTGATCGATGGTCCAGGAAAAAAACTATGCCTACATGATGTATACCAGGACGTTTTCTTTCTGGCTCCCCTGGCCTCCTCAATGTGTCTGCTTCTGCGTATCTTTCCTTTCTTCTCTCTTCCCTCTGTGGTGGTTGGAATGATCCCATAAGTCTCTGGCCTTTGAATACTTGGTTTCCAGTTGGTGGCTGTTTGGGGAGTTCTAGGAGGTGTGGCCTTGCTGGAGAGAGTATGTCACTAGGGGTGAGCTTTGAGGTTTCAAAAGACCTGTACCATTCCCAGTGTCTCTCTGCCTTCTGCTCTCAGGTCAAGATGTGAGCCCTCAGCTAACCCTGCCGCCATGCCTTTGCTCTGCCATCATGGATTCTAAGGCTCTGAAACTGCAAGCCCCATTAAATGCTTTCATAAGTTGCCTTGGTCATGGTGTTTTGTCTCAATAACAGAAAAGTAACTAGTACATCTATCCCCCATCCTTCCCTCCCTCATGAGACAAGGTTTTATGTATTCCAGTCTGGTCTTAAACTAGCTATAGAGCAAGGATGGCCATGAACTTTTGATCCTCCTGCCTCCATTTCCCAAATGCTGGGACCACAGGTGTGCAGCACTCTGCCTGGTTTTGTTCTCCTTATAAGGGCATCAATAAAACTGGCTTTCGATTATGATTGTCTATAGATCCGTGTTTTGGACAGGGAAGTATATTTTTTACAGGGGGCAGCCATTACCACAGAGGCTCATAACCATTCAAAGTGCTAAGAATATGTGACTGCTGATGGTTTAGCCTTAGATGGGACATCTGCTCCCCTTCCACGGATCCAGGAACACTGTGGAAGAGGTGGTGGAATGGAGGGGTGCTGTGGAACGCTAGCTCCACATTCATGAATTCATGGACTCACACCAGCTGTGATTGCCTGTGTAAAACCTGCACAAGATTGGGCTCCTTAAAACTCCCTAGACCCCACCCTCTCTGAGGATTTACAGACAGTTAATGGTTGCTAGGGAGAAGGGCCTCCCAAGGCCCTGGCAATCCCTGAAGAGCTATTGACGGTTAATGGATACTGGGGAGTTCTTCAGTGGTCTAGCCACAAGTGCTCATGTTCCAATAACTGACCCTTCACCCATGCTCACAAAAGCAACCTTAATTAAACTCTGGGTCACACGCAGGAGGTAGAAAGGATGACTTTATATACATGTATGAAAATGTCACCAAGAAACCCTTATGTATAATTAACATATGCTAATGAAACCAAATTATGGAATAATAGGATTCTTATCTTCTGAGCAATCTTAAACTTCTGGATCCCTTAACTTCTCTGTTCATTGTAGCTTAAGTTTTCCTGCCTGGCCCACAGTCAGGATAAATCTCTTTCACCTGCCAGTCCCACAGCCGCTCAGACCCAACCAAGTAAACACAGAGACTTATATTGCTTACAAACTGTATGGCCGTGGCAGGCTTCTTACTAACTGTCCTTATAGCTTAAATTAATCCATTTCTATAAATCTATACCTTGCCACATGGCTCGTGGCTTAACGACATCTTTACATGCTGCTTGTCCTGGTGGTGGCTGGCTGGCAGTGACTCCCTCCGCCTTCCTGTTCTTTTTATTCTCTCTGTTAGTCCCGCCTATACTTCCTGCCTAGCCACTGGCCAATCAGTGTTTTATTAGCAACACATTTGCCATATAGAACATCCCACAGTAGTTCATAGTTCAGATTTTATCTTTATTTGTTCATGTATTCCCTCACCTACCTTCTCATTCATCCATCTAGTCAACCACCATTCATTTACACATTGTCAATCCAAGGCCCTCAGACACTGGGGAAAGAGCTAAGGGAGATATTACTCTAGCCTCCTAGGAATTCACAGCACACTTGGGGGGCTCCACATATACATAAATAAACACAAAGTGGTGTAACAGAGATGGGTTAAGATTACCATTAGTAGCCCGGCCTCTGTTGTTAAGAGTGCTTGCCTGGCATTCACAAAGTGTTCTGTTCAGTCCCTGGCACTGGTAAACACCAGGCACTGTGGCATATGTTCAGAAATTCAAGCTAATGTTTTGCTTCATAGCAAGTTCAAGGTCAGCCTGGGCTACACGAGATCCTGTTTCAGAGTGTGTGTGTGTGGTGGGGGCAGGGCTGCGTGTGTGCGTGTAGTGGGGGAGGTCATCAGAATTATTTTTTGTGTCATTGGAGAAGGGAATAGTGTACACTACAGCCCTACAGATGAAGTGGGTAAAGCTCAAATTCTTGGCCATTCCCAGAAGTGAGGTGAACGAACCTCACTTCCTATTGGAAACTCAGAGATGCCATTCAAATATTCTCTAAGAATCTTTATCATTCTCAGCGTTCCCCTTTTTACATGGGCATCCCACTCACATTTTATTCTTAGACTGCACTGAAAACATGACATTTTTAAAAGTTCTCTTCAGTTACCTCCATAATTTCTGTTACAGTGCAAACATTTATGGACTTTGGAGTTTGGTATGCACCTCTAAGCAGGGCTTTTCTCCCTACTTCTTGTTCTTAGCAATGTAGCTCTTTTTTGTTTTCTTTTCTTTTCTTTCTTTTTCTAAGACAGGGTTTCTCTGTGTAGCCCTGGCTGTCCTGGAACTCACTTTGTAGACCAGGCTGGCCTTGAACTCAGAGATCCACCTGAATCTGCCCCTCAAGGGCTGGGATTAAAGGTGTGCGCCACCACTGCCCGGCGGCAATGTAGCTCTTAACTGTCGATATGAAGAGCAATGGCTTTATCGGTTGATTTTGTACATAACTAGTCCTTAGTCAGGCTGGCAGGGAAGGGCTTTCTGGGCTGCAGGTTGTAAGTTGGGGTCAAAGTGTTTACTTAGTAACTTCTGGATTTCATCTCCAGTAGAGCCAAAGCTGGGGGGGCGGTGAAGAGGAAGAAAAAGAAAGGGGAGGAGAACAGAAGGAATGAGAGGAGGAGGAAAAAGAGGAAGAGGAGGGAGGGGAAGAGGAGGAACATCATCCTAGGTTCCCATAAACAGAGCAAATGGTGTAATAGATTTCTATTGCCAAGCCGGAGGGTGGTGGCACATGACCTCAGCTCTATCTGCAACCACAATTCTCTCTACCCAAGCAATATAACTTTTTCATAGGTTTGGGGATTAGGTTGTGAATCACCAGGGAACCTTTGATTCTGCTTCTCTGCATGTGGCTTTAAAGTCTGGCTAGGCATCTCCCCGGGCAGCCACGCAGACAGCTTTTCTCTGGGCAGCAGGTCCTCTCTCAGATTCAACCAAGTTCAAGACCTGCTCCCTCTGATTAAGAACACACCAGGTGGGCAGAGAAGGGGCCACAGGGGATTTCTGCTCTCCCTCCTTTGTCTGTTGCAAAGGATGTGGGCAGCACCGAGTTGCTTCCCTGCTGTGTACAGAGGACGCTAATGCAGGACAGGAGCCATGCTGGAGTTCTCCCTCCTCAAGGCCGGAGGCCTGGCAGGGCTTTCCATCGGTTCTCTCTCCGTGTGTTCAGTCGCTTGTGCTGCGCCAGCATCCTGGCTCGGGCACCCTATCTGCCTCCACTCTCCCCGCCTCAAGCAGATTTAAAATACACTTTCATGTAACCCTCCTTCTGTAAAGACATTTAGATACAGCTTTTTAAAAGGATGCATGTGCTGTGTGGACGGCAGCCTGATGCCCAGGCCTTTCTGTGACGTTAAGGAGACTGAACTGGGACCCGGAAGCCACATTTCAAAGATCTTCCCCTGTTATTCTGACACAGGGCCACGAAGCAGCTCCAGGGTTTAAAGGGAGACTTGAAAGCATGCTTCATTTACATTAGGGAACGAAGGGCAGAGCGAGCAAGCACGTTTCTGTGCATCTCACTGCAAAAACAATTCCAGAATAAAGACCTGGAATGCTGAGCACTGCGCCAGCAGCAGTGCGGACTCTAGAGAAAGAGATGCCAGGCCTGGGGACGCAGCGTGGACCCAGCCTCTGGCGCCTGAGTCAGGCGGGGCCTGAGTTTGAGACCCGCTTCGGGAGGCTGGGGAATATAGTTCGGTCTATATTAACTCCGCTAGCACGTTTAGTTTAAAGCCTGGATGGGGTAAAGAGGTGGGAGGGAGAAGAATCATCTAGAATTAACCTCCCACCCCAATATCGGGGGAAAGTGTGTGCTCTTCTGCTAAGGGTACAGGAAGGTGGGTATGTGGTAACACCCTCGCACGTCTGCAGTATTGTACTGGTTAGCGGGACTGGCGTGGAGGGCCCTGAGGTTCAACCAGAGCCCACAGCGGGGCACTTCAGGGATGCTAACGTTTTAACCCTTTGCTTCTGCCTTTCCCTGCACCCTAGCTGTTTTACCCTTCTCTCCCCCCTTCCCCTCCCCTCCCCCTCCCTCTTTGTACTGATATCTACAAAGCGACATGGGACACACTGTCCACTGACTCATTTCATAAGATGGCTTTAGTCTCTTCATTGCCTCGCCCTTGGACCGCGTACCTGCGCGGCAGCCACCTCGTAGCCGTCAGGGTTCATGGAAGGCAGGATGTGAATGCGCGTGTCCTGGATGAGGCGCAGGATCCGCTGGTTCCGATTCCGGAACTCTTCACAGAGGAACTCCGACAGCTGCAGGAGCAGCTCACGGCCCAGCACCTCATTTCCGTGCATGTTCCCCACGTACTTGACTTCCGGTTCCACTGGAAACAGAAACACAACCCAGCTCTTGAAGGGGCAGGCAGGAAGACCACGAGTTCAAGGCCAGCTTTAGCTTACATAGTGAGTTCCAGACTAACCTGAGACTCACAAGATTGTCTCACCCCACCCCACCATATCACCCCACTCCAAAAAATAAATAAAAGGAAAGAAAATTCAGGCTTTCATTAGGTCTTTCCCAGAAACCCCTGAGCCCCTTCCTAATTAATTGCGATTGGAAAAGCTATAGAAATCCATGTCCAGGATAATAATGACCACCATGTATTGACCCCCCAAGTGTACTATCTGTTCATGTCATTATTGCTAACCTTCACAGAGAACTTGGGGAGTAGGTTCCATAGCCTCAGCGTGAAGGAGAGTGAGTGGCGGAAGACACTAACTAACTTGTCTGAGGCTGCCTGTGTTAGAGGTCAAAGACCAGGGAGCACTCAGGACCATTTGGAGGAGTGCACGCATAAAGACACACCCAGGACACTACTCCGACACCAGTCTCTCTGGGCATTCATGGCATTTCCCCAAAACCTGTCTCATAAAGTACTCTTCATCCTAGAACAGGCTTCCCTGTTGAAGATGTAAGTTGTTTGGTCTGTGGGGCTCTGGAATCTCTTCTTCAGAGCCAGAAAGGCATGTCTTGAGGCATGAGAGAAAGGAATCGCCTATTGCCTGGGTCCTTATTCTTCCTTTGGCCACATGAGCTGTTAACAGACATCAGAGTGAGAGCCTGAAAACCTCTAGAGCAGCGGTTCTCAACCTTCCTAATGCTGCGACCCTTTCAAATAGTTCCTCATGTTGTGGTGACCCCAACCGTAAAATTATTTTCATTGCTACTTCATAACTGTAATTTTGCTACTGTTATGAATTGTAGATATTTGGCTATGCAGGGTATCTGATATGTGTCGCTGTGGGGCCGCGACCCCCAGGCTGAGAACCACTGCTCCAGTGTCACATGAGACAGCCGTGCTCAGCTCTGAAGAGAAGCTCTTGCCGGTTGCTGCCTTCTCTCCTCCACAGCACACTTCTGCTTCCTGCTGGTCGACTCTTCCTCTGGGTCCCTTATTTCCTCGCTGTCCGGTTCAAATACTGTAAGTCCGTGTCACCAGCTTAAGCTCTTCTTGCTAGAAGTGAGTCCTTTGTGGCCTTCCCTTTTATGGTACTTACTGTTCTGGGCTCTCTCTACACAGGCACATGTCCTGTTTCCTTTGGACCTAGTATTAGCCAAGTAGATGATCTTAACACACCTTTAGAAAAAAAATCCATCATTATTTATCTTAGTGTTCCTGTATATAACAAGCCTCTCTAGAAGAATGCCTTCAATCCACAAGGATCATATCTTTAAAAAATAATATGCAGGCCCGGTATAGTGGCGCTTGCCTTTAATCTCAGCACCTGGGTGTCAGACAAGCGGATCCCTGTAAGTTTGAGGCCAGCTTAGTCTACACAGCAAGTTCCAGGCCAGCAGGGCTACCTAGAGAAACCCATCTCAAGAAAAATATCATTTCATTTAATACGTATTCTATTGCTTTAATCTTCTTTCTTTCTTTCTTTCTTCTTTCTTTCCTTCCTTCCTTCCTTCCTTCCTTCCTTCCTTCCTTCCTTCCTTCCTTTCTTTCTTTCTTTCTTTCTTTCTTTCTTTCTTTCTTTCTTTCTTTCTTTCTTTCTTTCTTTCTTTTTTAAAGGAAATGTTTGTGATAGTAAATATCAGGTATTGTCTTTGGGAAAACCAAATTTGGAGAATCTGTTTAGTCTCTTCTCTTAGTTATCCGAAGCAATGGGAGACTCGGGCACAGGAGCCACTGGTCTGGTTCACACAGGGTTGTGCTGCGTGTTCGGTGGGCGCTCACCAACAAGCCCTCTGCTTCTTATTTCCATAGAGACAGAATACAACCGTTTCCCATAATAAGCACCGCCGGCGATCACTGTGGCTCGAGCTCTCACACCTTCACACCTGCATCTTCATAACCCATCTCCCACTTAGTCAGTCTTCCCGCATCTGTGTGGCTCCTTAGCAGCCATGCTCCCAATCAGGGGCTGACGAAACTTCTGTAAAGGGCAAGGAGGGGCTTTGTGGACAATGTTATCACTGTCACAACTACTCAACGCTTTCAGTAGAAGCCAGCACAGATAATTCGGAGAGCAGATTGAATGTTATGGTGTTCCATGAAACTTCATTCACCCCGACAGGGAGATAAGTGGGATCGGAACATGATGTGATATCCACAAAGAACCAATAAAAGTTAAGCAAACAAACAAAACGAACAAAAAAGCCCATTCACCAGAGCAAGTGGCTGGTCCTGAAGCTGCAGTTGTTGGCCTCCATCCCAAGTTGTCTTTAAAGTCAGAGTGCATCACTCTTCTGTCTAAAACTCTACAGCAGTATCTCGCTTTGCTCAAAGTAAAGGCCAAGATGGATCCACCTGCTTCTAAGTCCCGAACAAGCTCCCTGGTGCCCAGTGCTCTCAAGCACCTGGCTCTGACCTTGGTGCCAAATGTGCTCTGGCTCCTAGGGGCTGCATTTTCTTTTTCCTTAGGCTGCCATGCCCTCCCCCTCAGAGACCTTCAGATCTCTGCTCAACCTCAGGCAGAGAAGCCTGTGGGGCACCAGTGACCTCCTCTGCTTCCCTCTCGATTGCCACATAGCAGGACCATCTCTCCTTCCTGTTTAAGTTCTTGCTAGAGAACTTACTCCATCTGACATACCAAGCATTTGCCCAGTGCCCCATTTATTGATGGTCTTAGTCCGCTATAATTCAGGCCTATTAAGGAAAAGCCTGTATTATTCTTTGCTATATTTCTAAAGCCTACAAAAGTGCCAGCCTGCCTGCCTGAAAGTTCTTTTTTAATAAGGATCTCCTGCTCTCTTTCCTTCTGGTTTATTATTTAATCATATGTGTGTAAGTATGGGTGTTCCATAGAGCCCAGAAAAGGGTATCAGATCCCTTTGAACTGGAGTTACAGGTGGGTGAGCTGCTGGGTGCTTGGAACCAACTTGGGGCCTCTATAAGAACAGCAAGCACTCTCTTGATGGCTGAGCCATCTCTACATCCCCAACAAAAGTTCTCCTCTCTAGCAGGCAATGGGTAACTATTTGTAGAATGGAGGGATGTAAGGAGCAAATGAAAGAACTGCTAACTCAGGGGAAAAGAGGATCCCTGAGAACCAGCATTGTCTGCAACAGCCTCAAGGAAGGCCTTGAGCGCTAGAGGTAGAGGAGCACCAGGAAGGGGCGTGGCCCGAAGGGGCGTGGCCTGAAGAGGCTAACCTCATCAAGTCCATCCACAGCCTTCAGATTCCACAATATGCATGTGATCTGAGTAAAAGCAGGTGCTTGCTAGGCAAGACCCTAATCCCAGGGAACCACATTGTTCTTCTTGATCTTCCTCTGTATAAAATTTGGAAGCTCTCACTGTCAGTATCATCGCACCTTTAAAACAGGAGTGCAAGAAGACTGTATTTGTAATGAAAGAAATGATTCTGGTAATGCCTGGGGGGCACTCACCAACCTAAGACAGAGCACCTGTGTGGCCTGGGCAGGCGTCTCCATGACAGGTAAGGTGACCTGCTGACGTCCCACGCAACCCAAGTCAGCAGCTCATTTTTTAATAAAAGGGGGACTTGTAGGGCCCTGGCCCCCGTTTTGGGTAACTGTTGCCTTGCTTGTGGACCTTGACCTTGATATTCTCCCTATGCTAATTCCCTGCTGGGTTCCACCCTCCTGAATGCTTAAGGGAAGTTCCTTGCCTGGTACCCTGAATAATGGGCATTAACAGATTAGAAGCAAGATTGTAAAACATCAGTAGCGAACTTCTGCCCTCCGGGGTCCTCCCATTGTGCTGTAAGCCTGTATTTAAGACCTCCTCCCCCCTTAAATAAATGACATTCAGCATTTAAAATTAATATATATATTATATATAATTGAATGAATACTGTGTATGTAATCTATGAATACCACAAATGTGATTAATATCATGAGTGTAATTAATGAATATCATGAGTGTAACTTAAAAAATAAATTAAAAAAAAGTAAAAAAAAAAAAAAAAAAGAAATGATTCTGGCATCTCCCAGGCAAGCTGAGAGTAGACGGGTTCAGAGAATGGTCATCTTTGGATGGGAGACCCATTGGGAGTATCGTGCAATGATTGAAAGCAAATTACAATGCAGAATGGAGCAGGCTGGGTATGGGAGGGAGAGACAGAAATTCGATGTACAGTCTGAAGGAGGAACTGACATAAGTCATGTGACTTAACTCAGATGTCACCATTGTTGTAAACAAAGCAACGAGAGACTAGAGACATCATCCAAGTTCATCAGTATGTGAGCAGTTAATGAAGCCAGACAATAGCATGTCACACAACCAAGAATGCCATAGAGGGTCATTCATTGACACAGAGTGAAAAGACACTTGCCTTTGAGAGGTAGGATTGACTATCACGTCTGGAAGGAGCGATATCAAACCATGTAAATAATAGTTATCCTTGAGTGTTTGGATTGTGTTTCAGTTTGTTATTTTTTTTTCTTATCTAATTTCTAGTCTTTTCAGTTGGTTGGTTGTTTTGAGATGGGTTTTTTTATGTTGCCTGGCCGGTCATGAACTGTTTTTGAAGCAAACATGGATTGCTTGGATAACAGAAGCAAACTAACAAAAAAGAAAACGAACATCCCAACCTCTAAACCCTCTCTAGGACACCATGTTGGATCACTGCCCTTCCTGGAAGAGATCTGCCTGGCCCCTCCGGAGAATGAAGAGGTCAACCGTTTCTGCTATGTTCACAAGCTGTTGAATCCTGATAGAAGGAATCAGAGAAAAAGACCAGGGGTGTAAGGGAAGAGAGGGGAGGCTGGAGGGAACAGGAGAAAGACACCCTTTACCCCTGAAGTCTTGAGCAAACAGAACTCAGGAAGGACGAATGCACTGGAGCCTGAACTGGGGTTGCATCTCCTCAGGTCCCAGAGAATCTTGAGAGCCAAGTAGGGGTGGAGGAAGAGGTAATGCATTGTATATGGAAGTCTCCTGCTGCAGTAACCACCGTCTCTGGATTTGTAGAAGGTGTTAGTTTCTCAACACGCCCCAGAACTACTCAAGACTTACAGGCCTCATGGCTCCCCGGGTGGTCGCTGAACTCCAGCACGTAGAGGTACCTCCCCTTCACGCTGCGCCCGATATTGTAGAGCCGCGTGATGTCCGGGCATTGGTTGTGCACCTTGTATAGAGTCCGCACGAGGTCATCATAGCGGTGGTGACGAAAGGTCACAGGGGCAACTAACTTGGAGAGAAGGAGGAGGGGCAGGAAGGCTGAAGGTAGATCTGGCATCTCACCAAGCTTCCCAGCGGCTCTGCAATGTGCCTCCCCGTCTCAGGATCCAGAGCCAAGAGTGGCCAGGCCTGGCCTCACACCTGCCACACCTGCAGAAGACTGGGGACCAGCCTCTGTGACTCTGGGAATTATTTCTGAGGTTCTGGGATAGCCACGATGCTCCGCGGGCTCATGTCTCTTCCTCTCTTAAGCCTAGAAAACCTTTTGGGAGGTTTCTGCGCATCCCCACTTTGGGATTCTGGCTTACTGATTAACTGGACTGTAAACAGGCCTCAAGAAACAGCTGCTTATAACCCTTTGGTGCCCAGGGGCTTTTAAGAGATTCGGCATGTGCTTGCTACAGCTTACAAATGGGGCTCTCTGTTCCCTTTGGCCGCGCCCCACCCCGTGTCCCATTCTGAAGCACCGTTCTGTTTTGACCTCCCACTCAAAATTAAAACAAATTGAGAAAATGAGGCCCATGCTTCGAGCAAGCAACTGGAGATCACATATTTGATAATGTGTCTATAATTAATAAATTATTTATAACAAAACGATAGGACGACGACGATCCTATTCACCACTGTCAAAGGACAATGGCCTTCTGAATAGGACTCTGACAGCTGAGGAAATCAGAGTAATAACTGGCAGATGTAATTGCATCAAACTAAAAAGTGTCTCCATAGCAAAGAGTATAGCCCACAGAAGAGGAGAAAATGTTTGCCAGATATTAATCTACTAGAAAATTAATATCCAAAATGTAAAGAACTTGGAAAATTAAACCCCTGCTGGAATGCACTGGCACACACCTATAATTCTAGTACACAGAAGCTGGAGGATTGCTGGAGTTTGAAGTCAGTCTGGTCTATGTAGTGACTTTCAGGCCAGCCAGGGCTAGCTGATCAGACCTTGTCTCAAAAACCCCAAATAGGGGCTAGAGAGATAGTTCAGCAGTTAAGAGCAAAGGCTACTTTCCAGAGGACCCAGGTTTGAGTCCTGCACCCACATAGTAGTTCATAACCGCCTATAACTCCAGTTCCAGGGGACCTGACAGCCTCCCCTGGCCTCCACAGGCACCAGTCACATACATGGTAACAGACAGACATGTGGGCAAAACACCCATACACATAGAATTTAAACAGCAGTGTCTTAGTTAGGGTTTCTGTTGCTGTGAAGAGACACCATGACCATGACAACTCTTATAAAGGAAAACATTTAATTGCGGGCAGCTTACATTTTCCGAGGTTTAGTTCATTATCATCATGGTGGGACATGGTGGCATGCAGGCAGTCACGGTGCTGGAGAAGTAGCTGAGAGTCCTATATCTTGACTCAAGGCAACAGGAAGTGGTCTAAGATACTGGGCATGGCTTGAGCATATAGGAGACTTCAAAGCCCGCCTCCACAGTGACACACTTCTTCCAACAAGGCCCTGCTACTCCGACAAAGTCACACCTCCTAACAGTGCTACTCCCTATGAGCTTATGAGGATCAATTACATTCAAACTACCATAAATAGCAACAGTAAAATTAAACAAACGAATGAATAGTCCAATCAATGAGTAAAGGAGCTGAGTAGACACTTTTCAAATCAAGATGTTAACGTCTTTAATCATCAGGAAAATGCAAATGAAAATAAGACGGAAAGTCTGTCTCATTCCAGTCAGGACGACTAACATCAAAAAAAGAGCAATGCTGGTGATAACATGGAGAAATATAACTCAGTCCCCAGACATTCCGGAAACAAGTATGTGTGTTTCTTACAAAACAATTAAAACAATGTCATATGACCCAGCTATCACACTCTGGGGTGTACGTCCAAAGGAATCTAAGTCAGCACAACAGGGTGAAACCTTTACACCTGTGTTCACTGTGGCTCTATTCACAACAGTCATGTTGTGGAGTTAGCCTTGGTGTTCAGCAACAGATGGATGGATAAAATGTGATAAACATACACACAGTGGAGAATTATTCAGCCATAAAGAATAAAACTATGTTGCTTTCAAGAAAGGGATGGACTTGGAGATCATGCAATGTTAAGTGAAATAAGGCAGATTCAGAAAGTCAGTTATTATATATGTTTTTAAATCATGTGTAAAATCTTATTTTAAAAAAGACATTAAGCTGGGCAGTGGTGCCGCATGCCTTTAATCTCATCACTCGGGAGGCAGAGCCAGGCAGATCTCTGTGAGTTTGAGGCCAGCCTGGTCTACAGAGTGAGATCCAGGACAGGCACCAAAGCTACACAGAGAAACCCTGTTTCAAAAAGCCAAAAAACAAACAAACAAACAAACAAACAAACACACATTAAGTAGAAGGAGGTTATTAGAGAATTGAAATAGACATTTTACCAAAGTATGTATGGTCAGTTTTTTTTAATGCTCAATATTATTAGTTATTAAAATCCAAGGTAAGACCAGATATCCCTTTACCTACCCCAGAATGACCCTAATATAGAGGAATGCTAACGGCAGCGGTGAGGATAGGGACAGCAGGGCCCTCACACAGTGCTCATGGGAAAATCAGGTAGTGCAGACATTTTCGAAAATAGTTCAACAGTTTCTTGAAGATTAAATATGCATTTCCCATATAACCCAACAATTCTACTCCTGGGTATCTACCCACGAGAAGTGGGGCCTGCATACCCATAAAAACTCCAGCATGGATGTCAAAAGCAGCCCTACTCAGAGTGGAAGCCACACCAGGGGATGTTGTTGGATGACAGAAAGCCAAGAGCTGACAATGTGGATGTGTGTTAAACTCTATGTCCCACAAGGGGGGCTCCACTGTGTGAATCCTTTCACTTGAGACGTTGACAAAAAGCTGACATCAGTGTGGAGAAATCGGCTGTGGGTTCGAGATTACCCACAGCTAGGCATGGGGTGAGGAGCAACTGTAACTAGACACAAGGTTTCTTTTTAGGGTCATAAAAGTTCTAAAACCGGATAGCAATGATGGTGGCTGTGGGTGTCCAACTGGAAATGTACTCATATGTATCTTTTAAAATTTAGATGTATTTATCTATTTAGTAGGGGGTGGGATGCTCCCATGCCATGGCTCACATGAGGAGGTCACATGACAACCTGGAGGAGCTGGCTCCCTCCTTGCACCACGTGGATTTCAACATCAAACTCAAGTCATCAGTCTTGGCAGTGAGCACCTTCAGCCACTGAGCCAGCTCACTGAACCTGCATGCACACACACACACACACACACACACACACACACACACACACACACGAGACAGGGTCTCATTGTATAGTCCTGGCTGGCCTCAAATGCACAGAGATCTGTGGTGATATTTTGTTGTACTCTAATAAAAGCTTGCCTGAGGATCAGAGGACAGAGCCAGCCACTAGATTAAACATAGAAGCCAGGCAGTGGTGGCACACACCTTTGATCCCAGTATTAGGGAAACACACACACCATAATCTCAGCACTAGGAAGGTTGAGACAAAAAGTGAAATGGCTGGGCGGAGAAAGGCATATAAGGCACAAGGAGACAGGAACTAGAGAGCTTTTCTGACGAGGACTCAGAGGCATTCAGTCAGAGGATTCGTGGAGTTGGCAAGGTGAGAAGTGGCTGTGGCTTGTTCCTTTGTCTCTCTGATCTTTCCGCATTTACCCCAGTATCTGGCTCCAGGTTTTTAATAAGACCATTTAGGATTCGTGCAACAGAGATCCAACCTGCCTCTCTTATCTCCTGAATGTTGGGATTAAAGGCATGCCTGGTCGCACTAATATTTTTGTACTATCCACTTAAACCAGGTGAATTTATGGCATGTGAAATTATATCTAGCATAGCTATTTTTACAATGGTAATATAAAAGTAATTATTAAGCCCCTCCCCATAGAAATAAATACAACTTTCCTTACAATTCAGTGGTTCCATTGATAGGCTTCTGCTCAAGAGTGTAAAGATTTGCACTCAAGAATGTTTATGCTAGAATCATTTATAATAATTCATAAGTGGAAACTACACAAATGTCCATCAGTTAGAGAATAGACATGTAAAATGTTAGCTAGACATGGTGGTACACACTCAATCTCAGCACTTGGGAAGCTAAAGCAGGGGATTTTAGAGTTCAAGGCCAGCCTGGGCCACACAGGAAGAACCCATCAGGCAGGGTTGGAGATGTGGGAAGCAGGGCATGGAAAGAAGGGAAGAAAGAATAAAGGCAGGAAGGAAAGAAAAGTAAAATGTATAGAAATGCAATTGAATTCTATTTATCAATCAAAAGGAACAAAAGCCTTGGTCCGATGTGGAGGGACTCCAAAAACATTATGCTACACGAGAAAAGAAGGATGCAACATCGTACAATTCTTCTTATATGAAATATCCTGTGAAGGCGAGCTGAAGAAATTAACAGTGTCTGCCTGAGGCAGGAGAAAGGAATGGGGGATGGGCAGGAGAGACTACTGGAGTGATGGGGTGCCCTAAAACAGGGTGACATGCATGGGTTCATAACTTGGTAAATCTACTAAAGTCCCTTACTTGCACCTTGAAATCCTCTGCCTTGCTCTGGTGGCCCATCACGAAACCTCCTCCTTCCAAGCACACATCCTTGCCTGAATGCTGCTTCCCTGGGGAGCTCCACCCTGCTCCAAATCCCTCTCCTCCCCGGAGAGTTGTTGCATCAGCCTCCTACCGAAATGTTCATGCCTCAGCCTGGTGTGTGTAGCTCACCATGGAGCCGGAGGGGTCAGGACCAAGCACAGGCTTGCCTGGCCCCCTGTTCTGCCAGCAGCGCTGTCCCCAGCTCCACCCAGGTGACTGTTGCAGGTGGCATTTGTTGAGTGAATGAACAAACAGGTCCACTCACTGATTTC
The DNA here is from genome assembly GCA_902168405.1 of Peromyscus aztecus. NCBI lineage: Eukaryota > Metazoa > Chordata > Mammalia > Rodentia > Cricetidae > Peromyscus > Peromyscus aztecus. The sequence continues at coordinate 25,809 of CABHPQ010149791.1, forward strand.
CCTTGCATCTCCATGCTCTGCCCTTAGCTAACTTACTCAAGGGACTCCCACGCTCTACAACCCACCAATAAAGGTAACACTTCCCTCTTGGATATTCTGTGTGGACAGCACATAGCCTGGCCAGTGTGGCTCATAGATGGCCCCAAGGTCAGTGCTAAGTTTTACCCCTGGACATCACTGATAAAATGTGATAATTTCCTGGTGTGATCTTGTCACCCTACATGGTGATGGAAAGGATCCAGAGAAAAGTTTGAGAGGACAGTCATCGCCACTGCCCTCGATCTAGGGTACTTACTGTCACTCGTGAGGGTGTGGCTTGGTGACCCCCAGAGAGCTCCAATTATTCCTCTGTAGGAAGACTCCGCCTCTCTGGGAAGTGTGCTGACGATTCTTTATGCAGACTTCAATCTTGTTAAATAGACGGCCCCTGTTCTCTAGGAGAGGGAGCCCCCTGACTTTCTATAGGAAACATTCTTTGTTAGCGGATTATTAGGGCTGAATTTGGGATAGCTTCCCCTGAATCCCACAGAATTTTAGAGTATGTGCCTTGAAGCTCCAGGGCCCACAATGTCCCTCAAATCCACTAGAAGTAAGAGGAACATGAACTTCAAGGGTCAAAGGTTAGATGTGAAATCTAACTCTAGTTCCTTTCTTTGCTCATTTGACCTTGAGGAAAACTACTTCTCTAAACTTGTTTCCTTCTGCATAGCACGAGGAGATACAGTTCCTCCCTCAGGGACTGTTGTGTCAATCAGATAAGATGATGGATGTATTCACCAATCTGATTACCAGGGTAGGCCAGTTCAGGCACCCTCACCACTGTTGCTGGTAGTCTAATCTGAGGTACTCCTTGTGGATTCCTGGGAACTTCCCTAGCACCAGGTTTCTCCCTTACCCCATAATGTCTCCCTCTATCAAGATGTCTCATTCATTGCTCTCCCACTCTGTCCCTCCCCCAGCTCCACCATCCCGTTCCCTCATGTTCTCATCCTCCATCCCCTCCCCTTTATTGCCCCCCATCCCCAGTTTACTCATCCTCATCCTCCTCTTCCCAAGGTGTCATCATAGAGCCTTCATCCAGTATGTGATGGAAGCAGATGCAGAGATCCACAGCCAAGCACCAGGCCGAGCTCCGGGAGTCCAGTCGAAGGGAGGGAAGAGGAATTACATGACCAAGACCATGATGGGGAAATCTACAGAGACAACTGAACCAAGCTCAAAGGAGCTCACGAACTTTATACTGACAGCTGTAGAACCTGCATGGGATCGGACTAGGCTCTCTGCATGTGGGAGACAGTTATGTAGTTGGGTCTGTTTGAGGGGCCCCTGGCAGTGTGATCAGGATCTATCCCTGGTGCATGAGCTGGCTTTCTGGATCCCATTACCTATGGTCAGACACCTTGTTCACCCTTGATGAAGTGGGGAGGGGCTTTGTCCTGCCTCAACTGAATGTACCAGGCTTAGCTGTCCCCCCATGGGAGAACTTACCCTGTTGGAGGAGGGGATGAGGGATAGGTAGGGAAAGGTGGAGGAGAGTGGGAGGAGGGATGAAAGGGGGATCTGTGGTTGGTATGTAAAATGAATAAAAGAAAAGAAAAAGATGATGGATGTAAGGCCCTTTCCAGAACCTGGCATATGTCAAGTGCTCAGAAAACAGTAAATGGCAGCAAGAGACGGCCAGAGCAGCAACATCATTAAGAATCTGATCTATCTGGGATCCTGTACAGGCGATGGAGCAGTTCACCATGCATTCCACAACTGTATGTGGAGACTATGCTGAGCCAAAGACTACATGTGATGTCATTTTCCACCAAGAGACAAACCAACTGAGAGCCCTGTGTGTGTGGTACTTGTAAACTTACCGAAGAGATGGGCACAGTCAAGTCAGAAAAAGTACTCTAGCCTCCCAGATGGGCAAGCAGGTTCACAGTACCCAGTTTTGGGGGGGTCAAGGAAGAATTTCTGGAGGGTGTGCAAGAGTTATGATTTCTAGAGTTCTGTCCCTTTTTGTGGTAGGGATGGGGCATAATAAAGGTGTCCAGTTCCTGGCCTGTGTGGATGCCGTGTTTCATGGCAGGGGAATGAAGTTTGCAGATGAAAACAGATTGCTAATCAGTTATCTTGAGATGGAGAGACTGTCCTAGGTCAGCCAGATGGAGGCCCCTGTAATTACAAGTGTCCTCATAAGTGAGACAGGGAGCCACTATGTTTGTGGTTATTATTTTTTTAACCAAAGCAATAGGAAATGAATATTTCCCACAAATATCTTAAGCCTGAGCTAGAATTCGAGCTCTTAATGGAGAGATTAAGTAGAGAGCTCAGTGGTCTAACATCTTCTCCAGACCTTGACTTAAACCTTGGGAAGCAAGCTTTGCAGATGATTGTGTTCCAAAACCAAACAGTGCTTTCAGAGTTCCCGCTTCTCTTCACCCTAATTTCAGACATTTCCCTCTTCCTAGATTCTCAGAGCTCCCAAGGTTGTCCCTGTCTAGACCTTTGGATCTCCAGCCAACCTTAGACATGCTTCACACATAGCCTTTCAGGTTACCAAACCCTTCCACATACATCCCTCACAACAGACCAGCAAAGAAGACACTGCATTTCCCATTTTAGAGGAGGAATCTGCTCAGAGTTACATAAATAGTAAATAGGAGAGGGCGGCTGGAGACCCCATGCCCTCTAGCACAGTTAGAAAAATATATCCTAACTCAATCAATCCCAGTGAACACCACTGTAGAGTAGAGTCAGCAAATCACCAGAGAGACCAGAGCAAAGGGAGGATGCTCAAACTGCAGAAGGCAGAGAGGACACCAACCCTTAGGGAGAGAGGCTAGAGACAAGTATCCTCTTCTGCAATCCTTCCTGGAGTCTACAAAAGAGAGGAGGTGGGAAAGGGAGCTGTGTAGGGACTTGAATCAATTGTCCTACTTCGTTTTCTGTTGTGATAAGTATCATGACCAAAAGCAACCTGGGGAGGAAATGGTTTATTTAGCTTACAGGTGACAGCGTATCATCAAGGGAAGCCAAGGCAGGAACCAAAGGCAGGAACCGAAGGCAGGAACCGAAGGCAGAAACTGAAGGCAGGAACTGAAGCAGAAACCACAAAGGACCCCTGTTTATTGGTTTGCTCTCATGGCTTGCTCAGCCTGCTTTCTTATACAACCTAGGAGCACCTGCCCAGGAATGGTACCACCCAGAATGGACCACACCTTCCTCCATCAACTAGCAATCAAGAAAATACCCCCATAGACATGTCCAAGGGCCAATCTGATGGAGGCAATTCTTCGATTGAGAGTCCTCCCCAAATGTATCATGTTGACAATGAGTCTTGGTAATTTTCACACCAGTCTTGCTTAATTGGACTCAAGGCATCTTAGTTTTAAATATTCTTTCTTTGTATCCTCCAGCAGTGACTTGTGGAGCAGTCTCAATGCAATTTAACCCTGATCAATGGGCATTAGTGAACTGGGCCTATAAATGAATCAAGAGTTTAGTCAACTCCCCGGTCACTCTTTTTGAGAAGTATGTGGGTTTTGAGTGTCATGAGAGTGCAGGGCTAGGGTAAACTTGTACATGGGAAGGGATTATTGGTTCTTCATTGTCGCCCTGACCTTTTAGAATCAGCCCTTGAACCCGCTGCTGCCCCATCCCCCACCCTGTCTGCTTAATGTGGCTGGCAACTCCCTGATTTTTCTTTCATATTTCTACTTCTCTGAACCTAGAATTTCGCTTCCAACTGTCTACTTCACATCCCACTAGGATTTGCCAATGGCACTCATGACTGTCACCCCCACGGCAGTCCCCAGAAACCGAGTGGAACTTAACCATACAGGATGTGCCGGGCTTTCTTGGGAGACCATCAGACCCCATTTTCCTGTGTGTGTAACCGCTGTTCCGTGGGTGTGGGTTCTGAACTACATAAAAAAGGAAGTGAGCTGAGCACTTGGAAACATCCATGTCGTTACCTTTCTCTGTTCTTGACCGTGGATATGACATCACTGGCTTTTGAGGTTCCTGCTGCCCTGACTTCCCTGCTGTGACAGATAAACCTGGAATTGTTGCCAAACTAAACCTCTTCCTCCCCAAGGTACTTTTTGTCTGGGCACTTGATTACAGCCACAGAAATGAACCTGGGATCCACTAAAATGTATTTATTAGTATTTGAATTTATTACATTTAAATTTATAGTGTGTGTGGAGCAGTGTGCATGTGCCGTGTGTGTGTGTGTGTGTGTGTGTGTGTGTGTGTCTGTGTCTGTGTCTGTGTGTGTGTCTGTGTGTCTGTGTAGATCAGAAGACAACTTGGGTGAGTTGTTCTCTCCTACCACGTAGGCTGCAGGGATTGAAGTTGGGTCATCAAGCTTGGTGGCAAGTGCTTTTACCCAGGGAGCCACCTCCCTCACCTCACACTAAAGTTTGAATGATTTACCTAGACCATATAATTTTAATCAGCAAATATGGAGATAGTTGGCCTTCTGATTCCAAATCTGAGAGTTTTCCGTTGTCTTCCCAGGATGTTGACTCAAACATCACATTGTGCCTATTAGCATTTAGGATTATTACTCGTCAGTGAGAGATTTAGCTGCATGTAATCTGCATCCTCCTCGTGCCTCGAGGCTGGTTACATTTCTTTGTCGTGGTTTTATTTTTCTCTATTTTTTGCTTAGCTCTTCTAATTCAACCCATCTCCTTTGGATGATATGTGTCTGAGCTCATTCTCTGTTGTCTGGAATAATTTCTCTTCTACTGTATTTTTCTCTAATAATCTCCACATGTGCCCCATTCTGGTTATTGCTCATGTCACGACAGCCTGGGTTATTTAAAAACAGGGCAGATAGGGTTAGGGAATGTGAGAAGGCATTGTCCCAACTTCAGCTCTCAGCTACGTCAAACCGCTCCCTCCAGACATCTCACGCACTGCTGCATCTTTTCTCAGAGCTCGGGATGACAATGTGGCTCAGGATGACAGTTTACTCACCACTCAGTATCATAATCTGGTGGTTCCGAATTCCTCCTCATCAGCCAGCTTCACAAAGACAGACCTTTTAGAAAGATAACGATGCTATCTGGGACAGGATGGATGACCCTTGGGCACAGGTACAGATGACATCCACGTGATCTGTCTCTTCCTGGTCCAGCTCCTCTGTGGGTCCCCCTGTCTCAGCAGCTTTCTCTACTGATCTTTGGTTCTATAGAGTGCTCACCACGCCCACGGCCACATACACTAGGGTTAGATTCCGCTGCAAGCCACAGGAAACTCTAACAAAGTTGGGAGCCTGTGTTGCCCTGACTCCAGCTAACCTGCTGTTCCTCCATGCTCAATGTGCATTTCTTCCCTTCTTGCCCAGGACAGTTCCAAACTTGTCTTCTGTTCACATTCAGCCCCCAGGAAGGAAGATGCACTCTCTCTTCATGAAGAAAACACCCAGCCTTGCACAGTCAGTGCATGAAAAGAAACTGAGCAGCAGGTGTGGAGCTTATTTCTGAGACTTCCCCTGACTTCCTCATAGAGCCATATCATAACCTTACCAACTAGCAGGTTTACTCTGGGGTACCTACCCAAGACTCATGGGAATGTGTACCCAAAGACTTGTACGTAAACACGGTAGCATTATTCGAAACAGCACCAAATCAGAATCCAGACAAATGTCCATCAACTAATGCTTAGATAAATAGTGTGTCCTATCCAAACAACACATCATAAGCCAACAAGAAAAGAAATTAACTTTAGGCAACAACACAGGCGAACCTCAAAAACATGCTGAGTAAAGGAGTCAGACAAAGGAGAACACTTAGTGCATGATTTTATTTACAAGAAATGTTCAACATAAGTAAGTCTGTAAAGCCAGAAGGTGGACTAGTGGTTATCAAGGACTGGGGGTGTTGGGGACTGGGGAATGGTAGATAAAGGGTACAACATTTCTTTTGGAAGTAATAGACATGATCTAAGATTGTGTTGATAGTTACCTAACTCTGTGAAAATAATAAAAGCATAATTTGTTTGTTTTGAGACAGTCTCTGGGAACTTGTAATTCTCCTGCCTCATCTTCCCAGGTGCTAGGATTTTAGGCATATGCTAAATAATAATAATAAATTCAAGCATTATTTTCTAAAACTTGCCCCTAAAACCGTGCTTGTTTAAGTGACTAAATTGAGTGGAAATTATATTTCAATGAACCTTTAAAAAGAATAAACCTTGGGGTTGGGGATTTAGCTCAGTGGTAGAGTGCTTGTGTAGCAAGCACAAGGCCCTGGGTTTGGTCCTCAGCTCCGAATTAAAAAAAAAAAAAAAAAAAAGAATAAATCTCAGAGTTTCTATTTATATTCTACAGGCTCAAGCTTGGTCACAGGGCCATGCCTACATGTAAGGAAAGCAGATAAATATAGTCACAAGTTCCAGACAGTGATGTATCCAGTTAATCAGAGATTCTATCATGAATGAGAGAGCAGACATTACAGGACACTTGCCATCTCCCCCCATCTTTGGTAGGATCTAATACCATGTCCATCTACCCATCCACCACAGAGGACCACTCCACGAAACCATCAGGAACACGACACTTTGTGTTGGGGAAGATGGTCTGTCCTCCAGCATCTGTACTTGGATGGGTTGGCTCTGTGTCCTCACATATTTTGAATTGAATCCACTTCATTTGGCTGGCAGTCGTTTTCTTGGTTTTGTTTAATAACAAGTTTTTTTTTAAATTTTATAGAAGGCAGAAGCTTCTCTTTTCTTTGTGTTTCTATTTTGCTTTCAATTGGTCTCAAGAACTGAAGCGACTCATATATATATATATATATATATATATATATATATATGACAAGCATTTTAGAATATATATGTATATATATACATTATCCTTAACACAAATTCTCTGACATATCCTTGTAAACCTCTTTTAAATGCTTGCTGTTGCTATCTCAATGTGTGACATCCTTGGAGTTTGTTGCTGTTGCTGTTGTTGTTGTTTTTGCATCCAGCCCAGCTTCCGGACTGTGGTTTCCAAAGCTCTCTCTAAACAGCTTGCTCCTCTCCAGATAACAGTCCCCGCCACTCTGCCCCCACACCACCTGTGTCGGTCGGTCGTGTCTCTGTTTCAACAGAAGTTCTGTACAAACTGTGGAATGCTGTGTGTGTGTCAGTTCTGCTGCTTAGTGTGGGGGCTGAGATGTTTTCTCTTTTGTTGGTTCTTCAGGGACCTCAGCTGCGACCGGTTCAAATCTGAAGGTGGCCTCTCTCCCTCTGTAGCTGCTCCTCTGGGGAAATGGCACCACCCGTTGCCCTAGTCAAAAGCACTGGAGCCATTCCAGTCCCCGAACCTCTGTGCATTCTGTCTGGAAGTATTCACTGGTGTCCCTTACCTTCCCCCTCAAGGGTACTGACTCTTTCTGATTCGGCCTTGCCTAGATCATGGTGACAGTCTCCCACTTACCTTGTGCCCAGGGTTCCACTCCCACCTACTATACCAGGCTCTCTGTACCTTTTCCCACTGTTCAGACCCTCGCCTCTTCACTGTCCCAGGTTAGGTCCAGAATTCTTTACTTGGCAGAGGCCTTCCAGGACTGGAACTGTACTGTATTACCTTTCCACCATCAGATTGTCTGACTCCCCTGCAATATCCAACACCTTCCAAGCCTTTAAGGTCCTTTTGAGTGTTAGGATCACTCTTCTCTCTCCATTTGGAAATTGGCTGACACCTATTTGTGTTAAAGATAATAATAATAAATTCAAGCATTATTTTCTGAAACTTGCCCTGTCGCTTTCCTGGTCTGATTTCCTTGTCCTTCCCCAGCATTCCCACAGAACTCTGTGCACATGTCACAGACCTTGGCTTCTGCTGCTATTGCTGGCTTGTTTGTCTTTCTCAGTTATAACACAAGGTGCTTAAGGACTGTTTCTGAATCCCTAGTTCCCAGCCTACACCAGCATGTCACCAGTCTTCACGGTGAAAAGCAGTCAAAAGCAACGAACTCATCTCTGCTTTTGCACTGTGTTAACTTTAGAGCAGGCTGGAAAAATGACTATGTAGAAGTTTAGAATCCAAGGCTCCTCCAGCTGCCGCCACCAACCCTGCGTCCAAGATTGTGATCTTGTCTGTCTAGCCGATGGGACGCTTGTGTGGTGTGGACTCTGAATCCGTTCTGTGTACCAGGCTTGCCTAATCTGTAAACAGTCTGTCCTGCAGTAATCTTCTCTGTCAGGGACGAAGAGCTTCTTTCTGACTTCGGAAAAACGAATGTGATGTATGTTTACTGATTTGACCTCAGTAAGGCTATCAGGGTATCAGGTACAAGGTTAATTAGAAACCAGGACCATAGCTCTAAATAGTCTGATCATTTCAGAGGAAGGTGCCATTACATGCCAGACTTTGAGTTGTCCTATTAACTAGAGCAGGTAAACGGATCTCATTGATTCTAAGATGCTGTTTTTGTTTGACATTTTAATGTCTCTGAAACAGAGGTGTGTCTTTAAATAGTTGCCTCCCTCAGCCCAGAGAAATACAGTATTCTGTTAACTTATTATGTATCCATTGTTCTGCCTGCATATATGCCTACATGCAGGAAGAGGGCTCCAGGGCTCATTACAGATGGCTGTAATGTGGTTGCTGGGGATTGAACTCAGGACCTCTGGAAGAGCAGCCAGTGCTCTTAACCCTGAGCCACTTCTGCCTAGAAATACAGCATGCTAATAAGAAAGTAAAACAGAAACCAAAATTGTCTAGACGTCTCTATGGTTGGGGGACAGATTAAAAAGCTACATGGGTCATTTATATAGTCTCTTAGCAATTTCCTGACGAGTCCTGACCCCTAAGGCAGGACAGCCCCTACAAGCCGTGCTGGACTTGGTTCACAAGCTTAGATTCAGAGCATTTGGATTCCAAGGGAACTAAGGGTTCAGGAGCAGCAGCACCCTGCAGGACCAGACATCTCCAAAGGAGAGCTGGAGGTGACACGTCACTTCCATCCGACCTAACACAACAGAGCCTGCTCTGGGTCGTATTGCTAGTCAGTCCTTTAAAATTAAAGAACTAATGTCAGCTGAGTGTAGTGACACACATCTTTAGTCACAACACCCAGGAAGCCGACGAAGGAGAATCACATAGTTGAGCAAGCCTGGACTTTGTGCTATGACACCTCCTCCCCCCAAAAGAAACTAGTGTCTCCTGACTTGAGAAGATCTGTGGAATGGATCTCAGGAAGTTCATTCAACGGTGAGGACTGAAGTCCTCTTGGCTGTATCGTGGGCTGGAGAGCAGAGTGGGCAAGCACCGGGGCTTTGCGTCAGCGGCTGGACTTTATGCCTGAGATCTGGGCAAACCTGGTCAAACTCCTTGCCTCTGAGCATCAGAGTTTTTTTTTTTTTTTTTAACCTTATAGCTCTCATAGCATTTTGGGGGGAGGTGTAAGAGGCTAACAGCAATCTGCTTAAAGAGTGGAAGAAGCTATTTTTGACAGACCCAAACTTCCCTGTGGGAGAATGCTTTCAGAATCTCTTGAGGATGTTACGCTGTGTCACAGGACATTCTTTGGAGCGAAGAGACACTGTAAATGTATGGAATAAAATTAACTCTCCAGAACTTTATAATTACCCCTGACTCGCACTTAGAGAACGCATTGTCTGCACTGTCTTATCATTGCCTCTCTGTTCTGCTGGGATGTTTCTCATGGGGAATTGGGATGGGTGGGAACTAAGAAACCAAACTACCTGACCTAAAAGGGAAGAAGAAAAGAGGAAGGAAACAGGAGAGGAACGTCAGCTCGGAAATAGGGAACTGGATGGGAAGGGGATCGAGTCAGAGAAAGAGAAGAGAGAGCCTGAATGTTTACAGGCTCTGTAAACATTTTTAGCTTTGTGATGTGTGGTTATCCTACCCTTCCATGTGTCCAAGAAATCTTCAAATTAGGTCTCCCACTTGCCTGAAACATGCTAATTTAGGCTAGGCTGGCTGGCCAGCGAGTTTGAGGGATCTACATGATCTGCCTCCCCAGGACAGACATTACAGTGCCATCACCACATCTGGCTTCTTTAGACAGGTTCTGAGTTAAACTCAGGTCCTCATGCACTGCTAACACTTTACCAATCGTGCTATTGACCTACCCTAACTCACGTTTTGAAGTAAATTTTGTGCTTTTGGGAAAAAATGTATCAAGAATCATGTATAAAATACTATAAAATACAGGTGATTTTTAATCTGTTGATTTAAAGATTGATTAGCAAAAGAAGA
>CABHPQ010149792.1:0-12335 GCA_902168405.1 Peromyscus aztecus
TTTGGAGGGAAACCAGCTTGCCACTGTCTATTCATCTGGTGTAAATACCCACACCTCTTGCTGCAGGAGCAAGAGGCCACAAGGGGCTGCCCAGCCCCTGGGGGTGCAGATAACTCATGATTCTGAACTCTGGAGGACATCAGACCCCAAGAACTCCAGAAGAGATCAGAACCTATGTCTTGATCGATTAAAAACCACTCATGGGAAGACTTCATAAGCTAAGACACATTAACCTCCCATAAGATGATCTGAAGTGGTATGGTCACCTCTGCTGTGGAACAGAGAGCTAAGTGACCACTGCCAGTTCCAGGAAGAGGGTCAGCAGACATTTTAGGGGAGGTAAAATTTGAGCTGGGTCTTAAAGGCTGAGTTGAATTTTTGTTTCACAGAGAAGCTGTGGAAATGAAACTCTTGACTGAAGGAGGAGTATGTAGAAAACTGTGCAGAAAAGGAGAAGCTGTGTCTAGGCAGCTCGAGCTCCTCCTGGGCTTTGTGTTCTTACAGGAAAGGTCTGGTTGTCTGTCAGAATGCAGGAGAAGCAGAGGATAACACGGATCGGCAGCTAGTCCAAAAACCGATTTGCTCAGGGCTGGCATTTTCTTTGGGATGCAGACTTAATACACAGTCCCAGAGAAATATCACTGATGGCCTCCCTGCGAGGTCTAGGGGAGGCCGTGGCCCTGCCTCCCTTCCATCCCCTCAGACTGGAGCAGCAGAGTCAGCCTCCAGGCCAGGTCAGGCCAGGGCTCACTGCCTGCTGCTTGGCTTGGAGTCCAGCGCTTACCAGGTGGCTTCTGTTAGCATCTGCCTGCCAGGTTCAGATCAGATCAACCACCTACCACTGTCAGCAGCCCTGAGCAAGTTATTTACCTCTTCTGTGCCTTTGTTCCTGACTATAAAGGCAGAACAATAGTCTGCAGGCTATTGACTAGGGTGGAAGCCGGCCTCTAACGCACTTGGCAGGGAGCCTGCTGGTGAACACTCAGTAAGTAGCAGTTATTATTGTAGGGAGGACCCCCTCCCTCCTCCAGCTACGTATGTGTACACACACACACACAATCCTTGGTCCTACCTTCCTTTTTCAAAGCCTTTCCTTCTGTCCCTATCCCTGGTCTCCCATTCTTCCTAGTTAACCATTTTCTGTGGAGAGTTTATTAGTTTAGTTTCTTAGCTGATTCTTTTTGTTGTGGTTTTCAAGACAGGGTTTCTCTGTGTAACAGTCCTGGCTGTCGTGGAACTCACTCTGTAGACCAGGCTGGCCTTGAACTCAGATCCTCCTGGCTATGTCTCCCAAGTGCTAGGATTAAAGGTGTGTGCCGCCATCCCCAGCTGATTCTTAATCATGGTGAGACCTGGTTTTCCTTTATGGGATCATAACAGTCCAGAGGTTTGTAGCTTGCTTGTAGGCTGTCAGGATCACCAAACTCAGTTCTGGGTGTTGGTGTACAGCCGTGTACATCAGTGTCAGCTTGAACTAGTCACTTTACACTTCATAATCTCAAGGAGCTGTGCTCCTACTGGACATAGACTGTTTATCCATCCCTCACAGAAGCGTTACATCTTAAAGGTCTCAGCACAGAGCCTGGTAGAGAGAAGAGCTCAGGAGAACCTGCCTCTGTTGTTACTATTAGTATAAAACTTTACTTGAAAAACCATACTTTTAGCCCAAGATCATGCCAGATCTAATTAAGAAAGTAAGATTTCTGTAGGAAGTGGGTGGACTACCTCAGCTTGGGGTGTGTGTGTGGGGGGGGGGGGGGGGGGGGGGGTAACTGGGGCACCATGCTGGGAGCCTCTGACTGGCAGTTATATATGATTCTACTAAGTAAAACTGAGGAAAATTAGCCTTTGTAGATCTGTTTGGGCCGAGAAGTATTGCAGACCTGAAGCAGGCCAAAGTTTCGGGAAAGCAAAGGAGTTTGCAGTCATTGGAAAGTCCCAGGGATTCACTGGTATAATGCAGTGATCATTGTTGTCTAGTCAGCAAGTGTACTGGCTAGTTATGGGTCAAGTTCACACAGATCATAGTCGCCTGAGAGGCGATGACCTCAGTTGAGAAATTGCTTCCAGAAGCTCAAGCTATAGACAGGCAGGCCTGTAGGACATTTTCTTAATTAGTGATCGATGTGGGAGGGCCCAGCACATTATGGGTGGTGCCACCCTTGGGCAGGTGGTTCTGGGTGCTATAAGAAAGCAAGCTGATGGGCTAGAGAGATGGCTCAGTGGTTAAGAGCACTGGCTGCTCTTCCAAAGGACCCGGGGTCTGTTCCCAGCACCCACATGGTGCTCACAGCTGTCTGTAACTCCAGTTCCAGGGCACCTGATACCCTCTCACAGACACACAGGCAGGAGAGATGCCAATGCACATTAAAAAATAATAACAAATCTTAAATAAGATTTAAGAAAGGAAGCACTCTCCATGCCCTCTGCAGAGGTGCTGGCTCTGCAGCTAAGAGTACAGACTGCACTCTCACAGGACCCAGGTTTGCGTCCAGCCGCGTACACCTGTCTGTAACTCGAGCTCCAGGGGATCTAACACCTCGGGCTTCTGCAGTCACCTGTGCGGGGGTGCACAGACAAACGTACACATAGTTTTAAGTAGAAAACAATAAAGAACATTCAGCTTGGGGCTGGCAATCTGACTCAGCAGGCAAGAGCGCTGCTTCCTCTTGCAGAAGACCCAAGTGGTGACTTGCAAGTCTGTAACTAGTTTGAGAGGAACCAAACTGGCTCCATAGGCAGGCACACATGTGCTACACATACATACACTCATACACATTAAAAATTTTAGAATAAGGCCAGGTGGTAGTGGTGCATGCCTTTAATCCCAGCACTCGGGAGGCAGAGGTAAGCAGATCTACAGGGCGAGTTCCAGGACAGCCAGGGCTACACGGAGAAACTGTCTCGAAAAAAAAACAAAACAAAATTTTAGAATACAAACCACTTCTATTTTTTGAGACAAGGTCTCACTATGTAGTCCAGGCTGGCCTTGAACTCACCATTCTCTTGCCTCAGCCTCCCAAGTGCTGGAATAGGGGTATACCACCATACCCATCCAGAAAACTTTATAACAAAAGCTCCCTCAAAGCCCTCTGGCATGTGTGTGGGTGAGCTAACCCAGGCAGGCATGTGTAGAAGCCTGTGGTTGACACTGGGGCATCTTCCTCGGTGGTTTCTTCATCTTTGAGACAAGGCCCCTCACTGAACTTGGCGCTCACATTTTCACCAGACTAACTGGTGGCGAGCAGCCCCAGGACCTGCCTTTCTCTGCTTTGGCTCCAAGGCTACAGTGCCTACCTTTTCTGTGAGAGCTGAAATCAGGTCCTCATGCTTGAACAGAAAACCTTGAAAGCTGTGAGAGGGGATATATATAGTTCAAACCCCCATCACAAAGCCTAGCACAGAGAAGAAATTTGCTTGTGGTACCCAGTCACCTTGTGGCAGAGCTTGGCACCATGATCTCCACCCCAGCATCCTTTCTAGGATCCCAGCCCAGAAGGGCTATCTCCCTGGGGTGTGAGTCACGGCAGCAGAGACTTCACAGATACAGGGATGCTCTCTCCATCACCTCACTTTCTGCACTAAAGGAAATGTCACCTCTACCTATGTGTGTTGGAGCCAACAAAAAAACACATGGGTAGAGGACAGGTCTGACCCAGAGTTTCCCAGATGTGCCTGTTTGGAAGAACAACTTGGGGTACCCTCACCACGTGATGCTGGTTCACGCATCAGCAGTGGCTGTATTAACAGTGAGTGCGCTGCATGACTCTTAGAACCAAGCAGGCTCAGGGGAACCTAAGGCCAGGCCAGCAGAGGCTCACTAATGTTTCTGTCCCCAGCTGAGCAGTGGCGCTAAGAGGCCACCAAGAATGATCCACTGCAGGTAATGTGAGCCCACACTCTGTGCTGATCCTTGAAGCACCTCTTTTCCATCAGAACCAGATTCCTGGGCACACATGGCAATTGAGATGTGTTGCCGACCTACTTTGGGGAGGCAGTTTGAACAGAAGACACTTAGTCTTGGCTGGTGACAATGTTTTTCCGTGGCTTTGTGCTTAGACTGAAGAACCTGGAGCTCACTGCCGTGGAAGGATCTGACGTCCACGTGAGGATGCTGGCAGCCCCTATCAATCCAGCTGACATAAATATGATCCAAGGTAACCTTGGTCTCTGGAGCTTATGTTAATTGACTCAGCAGCTGCCTCCTTTCCACTGCTCCTCAGGTAGGGTATGCAAGTCTCAGGATTGGCAGTGACTGTCTCTTAGAGGAGCTGTCTACACACAGTATGGGCTCTCTCTGGCTAACCCCTGAGCATGAGGCTCTGTGAGGTGGGAGGCTTGCCGTTGTGGTAGACCCACCCCTCTGAAGAGCCTGTGACATTCTGGATCCCTTTCTTACTTGAGCTTACCCTTGTGATAACTGTGTACCTAGAGAGTATTAGCTCCCTGCAAAGACAAGGAAGCAGAAGGCCAGAGCTTGGCTAGGTGCACAGCTGGGGAGTGCAGGGCCCTGGTGGGCTCGGATGTGACTGACCCCAAAGTCTCGGCCCTCCAGAGTCTCAGCCTACCCTGGCAGCGTGACTGTATTACCATGATAAAACACCATAACCAAGGCACCTTACAGAAGCAAGTTAGTTTGGGCATTCAGTTCTGGAGGGCTAGAGTCTGTAACAGCAGGGCACAGGCAGCAGGCACGGTGGCGGGAACAGGAAGCTGAGGACTCACATCTTGAACCCAAAACATAAAGAAGCACTAGGTTTGTCACATGGCTTTGAAGACTGATCCCACCCTCTGTGACATACTTCCTCAGCAAAACCAGACCTCCCCTAGTGGTGCCGCCAGCTCAGGACCAAGTGTCCAAATATATGAGTCCGTGGGTGACGCTTTTGTTCAAACCACATTTACCCTCTGGATTCTTCTCTCCCAGGGAACTATGGCCTCCTTCCCAAGCTGCCTGCTGTTGGAGGGAACGAAGGCGTTGGACAGGTGGTGGCAGTGGGCAACAGCGTATCTGGATTGAAGCCAGGAGATTGGGTGATCCCAGCAAATCCTGGTTTAGGTGAGTGTCCCCAGGTATGAGCAGCCATCTCATTCTTCCAGATCCTGATTCATCTCCTCTGGAGATGCACACCCACTGACTCAGTGTAACTAGGCGGTGCAGGATTCATCGTTAAAGTTCACAGGCCTGCCTCCAGGAGCATGGAGTTGAGCCAAGAGAGCAGAATCCTGTTTGCTGTGCTCTGGGGAGACATACCTGTGTGCACGTCTCCTTAGCTCCATGTTGGCTGGAGCTGTGAGTATCTGACTCCTTACATCCTTGAGTGTGTGCTTGTAAGGCCTTGCCTTCCAGAAGGCTCAGATCTGACTAAAGTGTCCGGAAGGCAGTCCCTCAGTAAAGGGAGTACCCCAAGGCCACGGGAAGCAGAAGACTGCTCTGCGTGCATGCGTGCGTGCGTGTGTGGAAAATTCAAGCAAGACTGTGGAAGAAAGTCAGTTAGAACAGGTTGGGGGTGGAAGAAGTTGTCGAGCAGAGATGAGCCGAAAGGCATTTCCTGTGGAAGAAGTAAACTCAGCAGACATCAGAGTGAGTTTGGGAAATGGAAAAGCCAGTGTAGCCCCAGCCGAGGACTTGCCTGTGGGAAAGGTTACATAATGAGAAGGCGGCTCCAAAGGTGGAGTGGGGCCACATGGGGTAAGGCCCTGAAGAGCCAAGCTGAGGATAGCATTTCATTTATGTACGGAAAAGTGCCATTAGAGTGTTCTGCTTTTCAGTCCTTACGTTTTCAAGGCACGGCCATTATCCTAATGGATCTTCATGGGAGCCACAAGAGGGTAGTGTTCCCTGAGACAGGTGAGGTGGCCTAAGGTTAGGGACACCTCCCCCAGAGAATGAAGTAGAGACCAGAGGAAAGGACAAGCGAGCTTTAATAAAATGGAGGTAGGAGAGGGCACAGCACACCAGAGAAAACAGAATTGGCACCAATCAGCTTTGTGTGCTGAGCCCTTTATTAAGGTCCATGGGAGAAGTGCTTTCTGCCCAGGATGGCATGAGTTTGGGGCGTGAAAACAGCTCTGTTTTCTCGGGCAAGCTGAAGAAATAATTAACCCACATTTTGTTTCTGTTGGCTTTTTTTTTTTTTTTTTTCTGAGACAGGGTAGACCAAGCTGGCCTCAGATTGAATCCACCTGCCTCTAGCTCCCAAGTGCTGAGATTAAAGGTGTGTACCACCACACCATGCCTTTTAAAATATTTTTTAAAGTTTTATTTAATATGTGTGGGTATTTTATGTGTGCCAAAAGCATGCAATGCCCTTGGAGGCCAGAAGAGGGCATCTGATCCCCTGGAACTGGAGTTGTGAGCCATCCGGTGTGTGCTGGGAATTGAACCCAGGTCATCTTGAAGAACACCAGTGCTTTCAGCCACGGAGCCATCTTTCTAGCCCTTGTCTCTATTGGCTCTTAACTTTAGGGCAGTGAAAGGTTGTTCTGTGTGGTGTTGGAGAGAGCAGATAGCTAACTGAATTGACTACCTCAGGTTTACCATTGAGGGTTTTTTTCCCCCTAACTTTTGGGCAGGAACAGACACCTAACTGCACTTACTGTCATTATTTACCCTTTATTTTGGAACCAGTTGGAGGCCCCAATCTGCTTTGTTTGTTCATTTTTCAAAGTAATGACAAGCAGTTGAGGATTACATATGGAAATTTAGTATTTGAATCTTGGGTTGACCTTTATTTTTTTTTTTTTTTTAGTTTACCTCCCCCCAATTCCCTAAGGCCTTGCCCAGTAGGATGGCAGACAATATCTACCCAGACCAGCATATAAGGAGCTGAGGCTTGGGAAGCGAGATTTGCTCAGACTTGAACACAAAGGGAGGGAGAGTCCAGTGGAGTCTGGTCTCCCGTGTCTCCCACACCCCTATCCGGTCTCTTTGGGCTGTGACTTACGAAGCCTAACTTAAACTTGCTTTATTATTTTACATCACCGTGCAGGTAACTTCCGCTCGAACACCAGCAGCTTTTCGTGTTACTCGGAATATTCTACCCTCGATGCCCTTGTACCACGGAGGGTGGCCTGGGTGGTGTGTGCACGGGCTCCTCCCTCACGGTCCTGCCTCATCCTGCCGCAGGAACCTGGCGGACTGAGGCTGTGTTCAGTGAGGAAGAGCTGATCGGCATCCCTAAGGACATCCCGCTCCAGAGTGCTGCCACCCTCAGTGTCAACCCCTGCACAGCCTACAGGATGCTGCTGGACTTCGAACAGCTGCAGCCAGGTAGGCACCCACAAGTTGAAACAAGCCCGGGTCTCCCCACTGGGATGCAACCCAAATCCTGGACTTGGAAACTCGCTGGCCCATGTGGCGGAGGGAGAGTCCCTAGGGGCAGTGACAAGCTCTAACCTGACCAAGTCTTACTGCTTTAAGTAAAAAGACGTTCAATGGGTCCCTAGAAAACCTTCAGAGGACACACTGTGAAGAGTGCTGGTCACAGAGCTGGGGCTGGAATGCTGTCACCCAGCAAAAATGTGTTGAGCTGTGCTAAGCTTTGGGGACACAAAGCCGAGGGAGGCAGACAGTGTGACTGTTTTCAGTAAAGTGCTGAACTTGGTGTTCCTCATTCTGCTCAGCACTTCCTAGCACTTCCACACACATGAGCGCCTCTGCAGGCACCGCCCTGTGGGGTGCATCTCAGCTGCAGAGCAGAGCAGAAGGCTTCCTGTGAAGGAACTAGGAACTGGAGCCCCAGGCAGACAACCAGGGTCCGAACCCAGGCATCCCCCCCACCCCAGGCAGACAACCAGGGTCCGAACCCAGGCGTCCCCCCCACCAGCTGTGTGAGCTCACCACTCACATCACTGCTCACCCATAAGATGGAGAGTAAAGGGTGCCAGAGACTCGTGGGTCACTATAGTGTGATGTTCAGTCTTCCTTTATCACTGAGGGAATGATGATCAGAGAGGTGAGCTGTTATATGAAGTCACTCAGCAAGTGAAGCCAGAATTGTCACTGAGTTCCTCTGAAAGCGGAAACCAGGCAGGGGTCGGGGCAGACAGGTGATCTGGGAAGTCGTCCCTAGAAGCAGGATTAAGGGAAATCATGGGACAGTTGGACAGGACAGAGGCAGGCCCGTCAAGGCCAGTTACTGCTGTGATCCCGTAGTCCCCTATGGATCCTCATAAGACACACTGCAGGATTAACCCCCTAAGACAGAAGACGGGCCAGTTTGGTTGTGTTGCTTTGGCGGGTTTTGTCTCCAGTCCTAGGACTAGAATCTGGAGCCTGGAACATGCCAGGCAACCCCTCTACCACTCATCTGTGCCCTTCCCACTGTGTACTGCATCGCTGTGAGCCCGGCAGGGCTGTGGAAATCACCCACCCTTCTCCTCTCATACCAGGAAGGAAACTGAGGCCAAGAGCTGTTGGGCTGTGATAAAATTAGATAGCCGCTGACTAAGGCAGTCAGATATGATGGGGTGGGGGTGGGGGGTCGTTAGTGGAGAAAGCCAGGTGTGACGAGAGACTTCAGAGTCCTAGTAAAGCCGACACCGGGTGCCTCCGCTCATGCCGTGGCCGAGGTCGCTACCGATTAGGGCAGCCCTGTGCTGGACAGAGCCAGGCATTCTGATGCCACCCACTGTAAGTGCCTGCAGCCCACATCTCTGTTTTGCTGCCTCAGGGCTGCTGAGGCCAAACAAATTCATGACCTGACCCAAAGTCAGAATAAATGTCACACTGTTCACTAGAACATAGGCATAAATGACCACAGATAATGGGGACCAGAGCTTGGCCGCCCAGCACTTGCCTTCACTGTCTTTGTTCTGTGCTCCCGAGCTCTTCAGCTCTGACTGAAACAAATCAGTGCTGCTGGCAGCCTACACAGCTGCTTGAGGATGTACTCCTTGACCCAGGCCTCTGCTACTAGCCAGAGCCATTCTGCACTGACTCTTGCGGACTCTCAAAACCAGATAGCGTCTCCCGGTCGGCAGAGCATCTTCCTGCTCATTTGGCTTCAGTCACAGATGCTCTGATAGGCGCTCTCAGGCCTCCTGTTTTCTAGGGAAGACAAACTGAAGTCTGAAGAGGACATGATATGGCCTGTCTCATTTAGTTACAGTCATTAAAGTTACATTCATTCCTTGAAGCAGGATGCACACCCAACTCCATTGTGTTACAGAGCCCATACTTCACTAGTGCACCACACTGCCTCTCCCACTGGTGAACTGCAAAACTAAGCCTGGGCTTTGACCACAGTCACTCTGTACAGTGAGGGTATAGCTCAGTGATAGAGTACTTGCCCGGCATGCTCAAGGCCATAGATTCCATCCCTAGCAACACAAAGCAAAAGCAAATATTCTGTAGGGCCCTGGAGCTTCCCATTTCTCTAATATGGCTCTCATCCATTTCAAGTGCACCTTTACTAAATAATACAGAGAGGAATAAGGTATAGGCTTCCCCCAGGACTGCAGGTGATTGATCGATATGGACCTAGGTACAGCTGTATATAGAACACAGTTACAGCCCCAGCGTTGACGAGATACCAAAAACTCCTTTAGGAGCATACTGGAAGGAACCCGGGAGGGCTTCATGAAGGAAGCCACAGTTGAGCTGAACTTAAAAAGAACCAGAAAACCATTGCAAACCAGAGACATGTCCTCAGCATGGGCCAGTGAGATGACTCGGGAAAGATGCTTGCCACTGAGACTGACAACTTGAGTTTGCCCCCTGAACCAACATGTAGAAAAACACCTGTGCATCTGCAAGCTGTCCTCCAACCTACACATGCGCATGTGCATGCACATGCAAAGAAATGCAACTTAAAAATAAATGGCCCAAGCAGAGAACAGAGGACAAAAATTAGGAAGAGGCCAGGCGGTGGTGGCACACGCCTTTAATCCCAGCACTTGGGAGGCAGAGGCAGGTGGGCCTCTGAGTTCAAGGCCAGCCTGGTCTACAGAGTGAGCTCTAACACAGCCAGGGCTTCACAGAGAAACAAAACAACAACCAAGAAACAAAACAAAATCCCTGGGAAGATGATCAAGTCAGTCACACAGCAGGGTCTGAATCATGGACAGAGTGGCCAAGTCTTGAGAAGCATTTTGGGTGTGGTAGAATGTGGGAAGTGTGAAGATAACAGGGAGTGATAGTTCAGGGTCTGAGCAGGCTCCACGGCCAGTCCTAGATCTGCCCTAGGATCCCAGGCTGAGAGCCTTCAACCTGTTCAAGTTTGCAGGGCTTGACCTGGATCTCTTCCACAGGGGACTCTGTCATCCAGAATGCGTCCAACAGTGGAGTGGGGCAAGCAGTCATCCAGATCGCCTCAGCCCTTCGCCTAAAGACCATCAATGTGGTCCGAGACAGGTATGTGGGGAAAGTGGGCCTTTCCACCTCACGTCCCCGTGAGTCCCCACATTTCCACCAGATGGCGCGCTTGCGTAAGCGGAGTGTCTGCTGCGGAAGCACGTGCGTTCACCAGGGCAGAGAAGTCCTTGTGAAAGTCTGAGACAGAGACGTCAGGAGGAGGTAGAGCTGGTCCTTACCCAACAGTCAAGAGTTTTGAAGAGTTGGCTAAGGATAGCCCTGACTTTCAAAACCACAGTTCCCGTTTGGGAAGGTCTTGAGGTATACTGTTCTGTGAACGCTCTAGCCCATGGTCCCCATCCACTTGCATCTGTGCACTAAACAGAGCCGTGAAGGAGGTGGGGCAGGCTTGTGATCTCTTTCACAGATGAGGGAGCTGAAGTTTCCGAGAAAGCCGCTTGCTCAGGAAGACACAGCAAGTCTGTAACAGACCTACCTTCTCTCCATTGTCCCCTCCAGTCCCTTTAAGCTCCACTGTGCTCCAGTGTGGCCGAGTCACTTGTGGAGTCCGTTCTTACTACTGGTACTTACTTCAGCCCCGGGCTCTGCAGTGCTAATGCTAAAGTGATTCTGTGTGCCTGGACCAGAGTCCCGGGGCACTCTGCACTAGAGTGTTTGCACAATGTCCTGAAGTGCCTTGGAGAACAGGCGGAAAGACAGTGGTGTCTGGCTAGCAGTAGGAAGTAGAGCAGCTCCTGCCTGGGCATGTGTGTACTGACAGGGTTTTCAGATTTTCTCCCAGCCTGGCTCTGTGCAAGGAGGGATGGCCAGTGGGAAAACGAGGCAAGAGCTGGGGGAGCGTGAGTAAATTATGTGGCTGGCCCTGCTTGAGGTCTGGCTTAACCTCAATTCCAGGTCTCAACAAAAACACGTGTTCTCGAGGCTACGGCAGAAGGGCCCCAGGAGCTTGAGGGAGGGAAGTAATCCAGTGTGACCAAGGTCCCCGACTGTGTTTGGTTTCCAGACCTGATATCCAGAAACTAACTGATAGACTGAAGAATCTGGGAGCTGACTACGTCCTCACAGAAGAGGAGCTAAGGATGCCCGAGACAAAAACCATCTTCAAGGTACCCGGCTAAGGACTGGGGAGGTGCTTGAGCAGTTAAGAGCACTGTTGCCCTTACAGACGATCCGGGTTTGAGTCCCAGCACCCACATGCTAGCTCACAAACATCTATAACTCTAGTTCCAAGGGATCAGATGCCCCTTGCCCTTCTGATCTCCACGGGCACCAAGCACATACATGGCACACAGACAAGCATGCAGGTAAAACATTCACATCCACACGCACAAAAGAAAATGTCTTTAAAATTTTAAAAATAAAAACAAGGTCCCCAGCTAACTGCCCCTCTGCCCCGTGCCATCCCTGTAATTGGGAAGTCTGGGGCGGGCTCCTTGCTCTGCTTGAAAACCACCTTCTCTTCTGGAAAGGACAAAGCCTGCCCTGCTCTCGGCTGTAAGTGCCCAGACACTGGGAAGGAGGCAGAAACAGACAGACTTTAGGAAAGCTGGGGTTGTAAACATGTGTGGGGTGCTCCATCAGCCCCATGGCAGCTGTGAGTCAGAGCTGGGTGAAGGCATGGAGAGAGAAGTTCCTGAGCCTCCGCCTCACATTTCCTTGGCCATCTCAAGAAAAGGTAGATTCTGCATAAATGAAGAGAACCACATCATCACGAAGTGGTGAGGCTGGTCCCCATTGCTTTGAACTCAAAGCCCATACCTTTCTGGGGTATCCATCCCAGCAGACCCAGTAAGCGAGCAGGCCCGGCCTGAGTCCTTTTGCACTAAGCCACATGGAAGGACCAAGTAGCTGCTGTTGAGAACGTTTGCCCTGGAGAACACTGCTAAAGTGAAGGTCGTACATCACGGGTAGACTTCTCTGTTCCTTGACACTGAACAGAGATGCTCCTTGTCAGTACCTCCCAGAGTCCTGGGATGGGCAACAGGGTGAAGCTTCTAAAGCCCTTCCCAACAGATAA
>CABHPQ010149793.1:0-16577 GCA_902168405.1 Peromyscus aztecus
ACACACACACACACACACACTCATAAAATAGGTCAGAGACAGTTTCTGAAACTTTAAAAGTGTGGGAGGCGGGAGGAAAGGGGGATCTGTGGTTAGTATGTAAAATGAAGAGAAAATTTCTTAATAATAAAAGAAAAAAAAGTGTATGTTACTCATTCCATGTAATCATTTCTTGCAATCTGTGTTTTAGAATGAACCTAATTTGAAAGTACTTTTTAACCCTTCTGGAAGAGAGAGCACTGACAAAAATATACTATTAATACTAAGCAGGATAAAAAAATGGCTTTTATGCTTGTTGTAAGTCTTCAATTCCAAGAAATGTGACTACTAAACAACAGATTCCTTTATTCAATGCACAGTTCTGATGCTCTTTGTGTCTGAATTTTTTCCAAAAAAGCAATGATTTTTCAGTCATAATCCTGTTTTTTATTCTTCCTTCTTTTTATATGAAGACTCCTACCATGGAAGCATACGCATCATTATAGACAAGTTAACAAGAGCCATTTACTCAGAGAGTTTTGTGAAGTAGGGTAAATAAGTCTGAGATGCATTCTACACATTGCATTGTTTTAGGTTCCAGTAGGTTGAGTCCCATCACTCAACCAGGCAGGTGCTGCTACATTTGACAAATGAATAATAAAATAGATAAAAAAGATAACTTCCGTGATCGGAGAAGACTAAGTCACTTGTAAGCTAGAAAATACAGTGCAACATGAAAATAGAACAAACAGTATTTACGGACATGAGGAAGGAGGGAATGTAAGTTACGGACACAAGGTATAAAAGAGGATATAAAGATATATTTTTATATTTCTAACTTGAATTCACGATATTCCGGTTGTTGGTGGGCAAGTGATTAAAATATACTTAATACTGTAAGTCCAAAATTTCAGTGTGAAGCTTCATAACTTCTGATTTGATGGCAATTGTAATTATGTACACATTTGTTTAGTTTTATAGAATCTTAAGGTTTCAATAGACCACATCTGGACATAATTTATGTATTAAAAACTGAAAAAAAGATGTAAAGCTCAAGGAAGATTAGCAGCATGACAAGGCCCTGAGTTCTTTGCTCAGCATTATAAAAACCAAGCCAAACAGAACCTGAAGTTCAAGAGCTCCAATGACCTGCACTTCACAGAGCAGGGAGAGCCTGTGCTAGACTCCAGCTCCCCACAGCTGCCACACAGCAGTGACTAAGGTACTTAGAAGTTCTGCTTTGTCTTCAGTTTTTAGAATGAGGAGATAAGATGTTGGCTGATGTTCATTTTCCAAAATTATCCCAAGCGCCTACAGCAGCTCTTAGTATCTTAGTTTTCTCTGCCATCTCCCCTCATTAGAGCCTATCACCGAATCTGATGCCGTCTATTAATTCCTAGCTCCGATGGTTGTCATCTCTGTGTTTTAGATAATGTAGAATTGTAGATAATGTAGAATTAAAGTAGAATTTTTGATAAAGTGAAATCACTCAGCTACAAGTGTTTTACATTTCTCATCTTTCCATCCCACACTCCCTGCCTTTTATTTTCCAGGTTCTGTACCTCCACTGACTCCATTGACTCTACTGTGGCCACCACAGTGATTTGTACTCCTACCGATCTTCTTTCCTTACCTAGCCTCTGTGTTTAGTCATCTCGGGGGCTAAAAATTACTATTTAGGAATTTCTCCATTGATTTAGTTGCCTGGATGATTTCACTACTTTTGCCGTCATTAAACTTATAAATGAAGTCATTTCCAAAGTTCTGTTCCTGTCTGTCACTAATTGGTGCTAAGGTATTTTTATCCCTGGTACTTTGACTGACTCTTGGGAACTATTCCTCATGCTGAATTGAGTAGGAGGAGAGGAGGGAGCAGAGGCTGTGGTTGGGATGTAAATACATAAATACACGAGAGAGAGAGAGAGAGAGAGAGAGAGAGAGAGAGAGAGAGAGAGACTGTAAAATCCACATTCCTGAAGTTTGAGTTTGCCTGAAGTTGAATGGGCTCTGGAGAGAAATGGAGCAGAAAATTCGGAGGTGATTAGCTAAGAATATGGAGGCATTGCACAAAATGCAATATGGGTGTGATTTTGCCAGTTATAAACTTTGTAGTGTAACTGTGGGAACAATTAGAAGGAAGATAAAAGACAAAATGGAAGAAAAAGACTCAAGACAGCAAATGGTCAACTATTGCAAAAGCCATGTGTGAGGGTATTAAAGCCGAAATGAATGATAAGTGATGGAAAGGATGAGAGAAAAGGGAAAATAAGGAATGAGGGAATGTGGTAAACCTCAGGAAGACATAAAGTAGATACAGCAGGAAGTAAAGATGAGTGACATGAGTTTCATCTGTGGCTTTTAGCAAGGAAGGAAACAGCATATTCTGGGAATGACACTGGAAAACAGGGAAACACCACCTTTTCAAATCTAAAAGTTTATATGAGAAGAAATGTTATACAGTTGAGAGTATGGAAGAGTAAATAGTGGCTTGGAAGAGAATTGATTTCTTAGACTGGTCCAGGCACTTCTCCTTCCCACAATCCTTAGCCTACGGATTTGGCATATTAAACTTATAATAGTTGATTTATCTAATAAAGAGAGAGGCTTTATGTGTTTATACAAAACAGCTTTAATAAACCTTAAAGATATCTGAAGGATTATATACTTGGAAAGATAAGACTGTACACTGAGATCACGGCAGTATAACAGCATCAAATATGGGCCTATTAAATTTATATTCAGGAATCATTTCACTGTAGCATAACTAAAGAAATGCTTCAAATCCACAAAAGTATCTCTTCTAAATTTAGTGCTCTGCTGGGGGCACAGAGAGCTCGCCAGTTGTTCCCTGACCCACTTTAGAGCTGTTAAGACTTGTATCTTACGTATTTTGAGGTCAGTGTTTAGTGGTTACAGGAAATGTCTTCTCTGATGGGGCCCTAATTCTTGGTTGTTTTTAGATCGTTAGTCTAAATGATTCTTACAGAAAACAATGTGATTTCCACCCTTTTAATGAATTTGCTTAATATACAGAAAGATTCCTTTATCCTCAAATTTCAGTGTTTCAAATATTTGTAAACCATAATGTTTCTTCTTTATTATCTCGCATGCTGGAATTGGACGTGGTTTCCTCCCTTCTGTGGTCCTTGTAAGCCATTGCGTTCATTGTCTTGGTTGTTTCATTTGAAGTCAATTCCATTGGCCTACCCATTTATACACAAGCTTGCCAGTTTCAACGGAAAAGTCCAGTTCTGTGCTTACTTAAAATGCTGCAGTACACACTATTCTTAATTTTTAAAAATTTGAAACTAATGTTAATTTTTAGTATGTTATCTGCTATTTGTTTATTTAATTTTTCTGGGAGGTGACCTCTTTCTAGATAATACAGAGGTAAAGGCATAGGCCCCTTTTTCATAATTATATCTTATACACTTAATTCACCGCAACTTGACTTACTGGTTTCAGCTTTGCGTTTGGTGTATTCATTACTCTTGTGATGTGGGCTCTGTGAACATGGATGTTAGAGTAAAGAGATTCATTGCCTGCAAATGTCACCATGCTATTTGTTGCTTTTTTTTCATGTATGTAAATAGTAATGCAAAATACATATTCCTACTGTTAACTTTTAATTTCATATTTCTTCTTTTGGGGTCTTTCATTATCTTAAAACCCTCACTCGCTCCTATTTGTATAATATTTTATCTGCTTCTGTATCTGTTTCCGGCTGTCTCTCATGTTCTGCCTCGTGTATTTCCCAGAACAGTGTTCAGCGGAGATTGCACAGTCTCAGAGAATCGCTGGTAAATTGTCTTCCCTAAAGGATTTATGCTCTGCCAGGTGGTGGGGCGGTGGTGGCACACGCCTTTAATCCCAGCACTTGGGAGGCAGAGGCAGGCGGATCTCTGTCAGTTCGAGGTCAACCTGGTCTACAGAGTGAGTTCCAGGACAGGCACCAAAAACTACACAGAGAAACCTTGTCTCAAAAACAAACAAACAAAAAAAAATTATGCTCTAACACAGACAGACACTTTGAATTCACTTAATATATTTTGTCCTGTGATCTGTAAGTTTAAGGAAGGCAGAATAAACACTTTTTTTTAATTACTTAAAGTATGTATATCCCCAATCCCATGTTTTAGCAATAAACATTCAGTTAATATTTGCTGAACTTACACGATCTAGTTTTCCTATGCATTTCTAATTTTTGAACATTTTTTAAAAGAAGCTTTATGTTCAAATCTTTATCTAACTGAATACAATATCTGTGATTGTATATGAAGAAAGAGAGGACTTCAAATCTAATTACACAGCAAAGGATTGATAAAAACATGCATATCAAGATCAAAATCCTTAGGGGCATTTTTAATTGTGAGATAGAGGCCGCAGGTAACCCTTTGATCTGCTAATTGAAGCATCTGGACAATCAATAACTTAAATTCTACCAGAAATAACTTTCCTGCATTGCTCTTTCTCCTCCCACCTTGCCCTTGCACCTGCTGAACCCTAAAGTTCCTGGCAGAGAACTAAAGAGAGCACCTGGCTTCATTGTCTGCCCTGGATCCAGGAGCATTGGAAACAGCTCTGTTTAGAATTGTGTGTGTAATGGCAATCTGAATGTCACTGCAAACTGCTGTCCACTCCCTGAGGCAATCACAGTGCTACTGTTCTTAAATGTTCCCGTGGTTCTGAAACTAGATATGTCCTTGTGACTCCAATAATTGTGGGATTTCTACACTCAGCTTGAAACTAAAAGGGCATTTCTTTCTAGCAAGGTCTGTACAGAGTAAAAACGGTAAAAAATAAAACGTTTGCTTTTTTCGTGTGATAAGAAAGAAACTTGGAAGGTTTTTTATATTTTTTTAATTTGGATAAGAGAATTAATTTATTACTCTTATTTTTTTATTTAAAATATATTTAAAGTTTTCTTACTTTGAATGCATAGCAATTATATGATCATTGCAATAAAACTATTTAGTGGTGGCATTGGGCATTCTGTAGAGACCTTTTAAAATAAATATTTCTACATGTTTGACAAGGAAGTAGGGTATATCACATAGACTTTTGTTTCTCTTTTATGTTGATAAAATGCACATAGCATAGAATTTTCTATTAATGTATTTTAAGTTTACTGTCAACAACTCTATCTCCATTACTACCTTCATTTTGTAAAGTTAAAATTATATACAAATAAAGTAATACCTTTCTGTCTCCCTCATGCCTTTCTCCCATTCCCAAGTCAATCATAGTTTCCTTTTGTGTTTCCAGCTCTAATTTTTATTGAATATAATTTTGCAAACAATACATTCTGATCATGGTTTGCCTTTCCTCTTCTCCCCCACATCCTCATGACTTTCCCACATATCCAGCTCCATGCCTTCTTTCTCTTTCTTTTAAAAAATATACATTTAAAAAAGAAGCAAAGCATAATGTACAAAACAAACAGAAAAAAAATGTAAAAGCAGGAGAGACATGTAAACACACACACAAACAAAAAACAGAAACCATGATATTTAAGCAAAAGTAAGGCAAAGAACAAAGCAAAATAAAACAAAACAACAAAAATAACAAACCAAATAACAACAAAAAAGAAACCAGGAAGTAAGCAAGACCTTCCAAAAGCACCACTGAGTTCATTTTTTGCTGACCATCTACTACAGTTGGGCATCTAAATGTCCTTAAGCATTGCTTGCATTCTTAGTGAGATCCCTTCGGTGAAAACTAATTCTCCTTTGTTAATGGTTGACACTTGGAGATCACTTCTGGGTTAGGGATGAGGGTTATGGGCTTGTCTCCACTTCCCCTCTCAGCACTGAGACTCCATCTGACTTGGACCTGTGCGGACAGCTTCTACAGTCTCTGCGAGTTCATATGTGTGTCGGTCCTGTTATGCCTGGAAGATGCTGTTTCTTTGCTGCCTTTCATGCCTCTTATCTCTTGCAATCTTTCTGCCT
Source organism: Peromyscus aztecus (assembly GCA_902168405.1). Taxonomy (NCBI): domain Eukaryota; kingdom Metazoa; phylum Chordata; class Mammalia; order Rodentia; family Cricetidae; genus Peromyscus; species Peromyscus aztecus. Next base: position 5,931 of record CABHPQ010149793.1, read on the forward strand.
CCTATTCTAAACCTTTCCCTGAGCCCTACAGGGAGGAGGTTGATGGAAACATCCTATTTAAGGCTGAGTGTTCCAAGGTCTCTCACTCTCTGAACTTCATCCAGATTAATTAGTTCTAATCTTCTACATGAGGACGTCTATGATGTTGACTGAGTGAGACACTGATCTGATTTCCAGCCTGGGACGGCCAACAGGTTCCCATGTAGAAAATGTTCCTAGGCAGGCAACTGACACAAAGGTATGGATTAGGTCAAAGGAGGGGTGGGTCTGAGTGTGTTCATAGGAAGGAGGAAGGCCGAGTCTACTGCAGGATTCTGGGAAGTCCTTAGGATGGGCCTTAGGAAGTCTCAATATAGTTTCTACATCTATGATTTTTACCATTCCTAGTGGCTCACATATATGAAATTATATCACAAAGAATTTGTATTTGTGTCACAACTGATGGGAATGTTGTTCTGTATGCTGTGAATGTGTCTTGTTCTGATTTGGTTGATAAATAAAACACTGATTGGCCAGTAGCCAGGCAGGAAGTATAGTATAGGCTGGACAAGCTGAGAGGAGAATTCTGGGAAGAGGAAGGCTGAGTCAGGAGTCACCAGACAGACACAGAGGAAGCAAGATGTGAAGGCAGAATTGAGAAAAGGTACCAAGCCACATGGCTAAACATAAATAAGAATTGTGGGTTAATTTAAGTGTAAGAGCTAGTCAATAGTTAGCCTGAGCTAATGGCAAAGCAGTTTTAATTAATATAAGCCTCTGTGTTTTTACTTGGGTTCAAGCAGCCACAGAGCCGCTGGAGCCGGGCAGGACCAGGAAAACTTCCGCTACACACAACTTATTCACTTAATGTAATGTCGTCAATGCACATCCATGCTGTGTATGGGTTCACATTACCTTTATAAGACAGAATAAGCTTCTAACATATATCCATTCCTGTCCATTCTTTCTTCCCTGGACACTTGTGTTACTTCACGTTGTAACTATTGATAAATGCTTTTGTTTCCAGTGGAAACCCAAACTGGAATTACTGCATTTTTTTTTTTTTTTTGGTTTTTCGAGACAGGGTTTCTCTGTGTAGCTTTGCGCCTTTCCTGGAACTCACTTGGTAGCCCAGGCTAACCTCGAACTCACAGAGATCTGCCTGCCTCTGCCTCCTGAGTGCTGGGATTAAAGATGTGTGCCACCACCGCCCGGCAATTACTGCATTCTAGGTTAATACTATTTATTGATTTATGAAGACTTGACTTAGAGGTTTCCATATAGTTTCAGCATTTTTGTTTTTATTCACAAACAATATACATGTGTTTTAATATTCCCATACCCTTCATATAACTTGTCATTTTGAGTTACGATAGTAGACATCTTAAAGTTGTGGTAGTATTCTATTCTATTCTATTCTATTCTATTCTATTCTATTCTATTCTATTTATTTATTTATTTATTTGTGAATTTTGTACAAGAATGCTTCATTCACATCATTTCCATACATTCTTTTCCCAAGCTCCCCTGTGTCACTGTCCCCTGTTAAATTCATCATCACTTGTATAAATATATATATATTATTGATTATTATATACTTTATTATTTATTGCATACATATTTATAAATGTATGTTGTAGACTGAAGTTTTCCTGTGTCCCACTCTGCCCATAGCAGCTTATAAAACAATCACTCAGATGTTTAATATTAATTACAGACTGTTTGGTCTACGGCTCAGGCTTCTTGCTACCTAGCTCTTTCATCTTAAATTAACCCATTTCTATTTTTCTATATATTTTCATGTAGCCGTGGCATTACCAGTCTGTTAGCATGTTGTTCCTTGGGTGGCGGACTGGCATCTCTGACTCCACCTTTCTTCTCCCTGTATCTTTGCTTGGATTTTCTACCTGGCTATAACCTGTCTTACCATAGGCCAAAGCAGCTTCTTTATTAACCAGTGGTAATATTCACAGCATTCAGAAAGATCATCTGGCTACAATATATATATATATATTGTTTATATATATTGTAAGAGCCTTGGTCCTCTGGTTGTTACAATATTTCTGACTTTTCTTCCACCATATTCCCTCATGTTGTGGATGTACCAATTGGGGCTATGTATACTGAATAATAATGTTCTCCACGGAAGCCATAGACTGTCTAACAAATACCCAGTGCCAAGCAAGTAAGCCCTCCCAGTTGTTTATTAAAGACTCCACACAAAGACAATGTAACCTATTGACAGTGTACTTGCTTTCCTCCCAGAACTGAAGGTAAGACCCTACTGGTGAAGAACCACACACATAGGGCATAGAAAATGGAAGAGTAGAGCAGGTACTGTCCTGATAGTCTGATCACTGAAGGCTATCTTCATAGTATCTGAAGATGCTGTACAAGCTACCAAGGGAGAAAAGCAATCAATAATCCTATCAAGCTGTAAAACCTATAAACAACAACAATAACCTGCCTGGTAAGATGGTCCCAGTTGTGAAATAGTGACACTTTTAGATTGAAGGTAATCAACAGCCTTTTAATTGGACTTAGGGCCCATTCAATAGAATAGAATTAATGTCTGCCACTGTAAACCTAGACAAGTAACTATGGCTGGAAACAATATAAACCTCTAGAAGAACCTATTACTGCCATTTGTATAAATCATTGTGGGTAGCTTCTTCCTGTTCCCTAAGTACTTATCCTCATACTTGCAGATAACTTCAGCTCCAGCCCTCATCGATGAAGTTTCATTTTGTTACAGATGGAAGCTACTACAGAGGTATACAATTGGTGAAAAATGCAAGTGACTGTGGGGTATTAAGCCCTGTTCAGGACTGATGCAGCTTCTATGGAAATCAGTGCAGTAAATTCCACAAAAGTAAAAAAAAAAAAAAAAATAGATCTACCATTTCACACCACTGCAGCACTCCTTGGCATACTAAAGGACTCACTCATATCCTACTACAAGGATATTCTCAGACATATCCATTGCCAGTCTATTCACAATAGCTAGGAAATGCAGCCAACCTAGATATATGCCAGTTGATGAATAGATAATTGAAACTTGCTACATAAACAGAATGGAGTTCTCCACAGCTGTAAAGAAAAATGAGGTCATAAAATTTGAAGCAAATGGAAATTATTATATGGAGTGATGTAACCCAGACCCAGCAAGACAAGCCCTGTGATGGTCTCTTTTATTTCAGGATCCTAGCTCTGAATCTTTGTATTTGAATCAGTAAGCCGGAGTAATTGCAGAAGCCAGGTAAATAGAAAAGGAGGGGTAAGATGGAGCTCTGGGGAGAGGGATGGCAGGACACAGGTGCTATGAAGAGGAAAGGTGGTAAATGCAGTGAGAGTTTTAACTGGGAGGAGGAGGGGAGGTAAGTCAATGAGAGTGGGAAGAGAAAAGATAAATAACACCAAGTATAGTTGATGAAGCCATAGGGAAATCTATTATTTTATAAGCTTATCCAACATCATACATATGTAGTGTACACACACACACACACACACACACACACACACACACACACACACATACACACACACACAAACATACACATGTGTATATTCACATGTGGCCTCATTTTAATAGTCTATGTAATATTAGTGACAATGAATATTTTTGTGTCTGTGTATTGCCTTTGTTATATATTCTCTGCATATACCATTCAAGTTCATTGTCCATACTTGAACCAGTTAGTATTGTGCCTTTGAATTTTAGCAGTTGTGTATAATTTCTTATTTAAGGTACAGTATATTTTTAAAATCTCTCTGTATGTTGCCCTTGCTCTAAGAATAGTGTGTTTTGATGTATGTTAAAACTTTCAAACACCAAATTTCTCTTTACTCCTGTTACCTTTTCTTTTGATGTATATGCCAAATTAAAAAAATCCAATCTTGTAATAAAACTGGATCTTTAATTCTTAAAATTGATAAAATGCCCATAATTATTCGTCTTTATTAGATGCGTTTCAAACAATTAGAAATCATGTAATGTACATATCAGAGTGAATATATATATGTCTCCTCAAACAGTTATCCTATTTTCTTGGGGGAAACATTTAAAATCATTCCTTCTACTGTTTTTGGAATCTACAATATATTACCATCATCTGTACTTGCTCTTCTATGCAAGAGCACAGCAGAACTAGTTGGTATTTTCTCACTGTTGTATGGTTCCCACTAGTGAAACTTCTCTCATTTTGCTCCTCCTCTGGTCTCACCAGCCTCGGCTAACCACTGTTCAGCTCTCAACGTTAATGACATAGTGTTTCACTCTGAATATGAGCTAAGTAATTCAGCCATTGTGTTCCTGCCCCTGACTTATTTAAGTTAATGTAACGATCTCCAGATTCATCTATCTTATCACAAATGACAGAATTCCATTCTCTTTTATGACTAACTTGTATTCCATTTCATCTTCATTATCTATTCATCGCCTTACAAACACTAAACTTGGCTCCATTTCATCACTTCATGACTCTTTTTAATAGTCCTACGAGGAACATGAAGGGGAGATGTCCTTCAGCATATCATTTGGTTTCCATTAGTGTGGCTGCTGATTTTGTGGTGGTTTTGAGTGTAAGTTGTTTTAAGAAACTTCTTCACTCTTTTTCTATAATGGATGTGCTAATTAGCATTACCAGCAGCCATTGTGTAGGGATTTACTTTTCTCCCTATCTTCACAATTACATGCTATCTCTACTTTTTAAATAGCCATTCTTAAGGTTTTCCCAGTGTTCTTGCTGTGAATGTTGAAGATGAGTGATACTAAATATTTTTCATGTATGTTTTTATGGCTTCGCTTAAAAATATTTATTTTGGTCTATTGCCATTTTGAAATGATTTGCTTATCATTGATTTTTTTTATTCCTTGTATAGTCTAGATATTATTTCTCTTCTGATGTGTACTTTGCAAATGTTTCCCCATATTCTGTGTCTTCTGCTGGTAATTTTCTTTTCTTTGTATATGAGCTCTATAGCTTGACACAATCCTGATTTTCTATTTATTATTGCTTCCCCTGCTCCTTGGGTATCCCAATGTCTTCTAATTTACTCATAGTTTCAAGTCTTACATTGCACATTAAATATATTTTATGTTGATTTTCATTACTAGAGATACAAAGGTTGTGACAGTTTCTTCTGTTAACTATGAACTTGATTTGATTGAGAGATGCCTAGATTATTGGGCCATGTACTTAATACCTTTGTGGGTTTCCAGAGAGTACTGACATCAGGGACAGTGACTGGTGCAGAAGGACCCACCCTGAAGATGACACTTATCCAGTAGACTTTGAAGCCAAATTGAACAGAAGCAGGAGTAAGCTAGCTATCATAAAAATTCTTCAGGGTCTCTTAGCTGACATGACATGGGTAGCTCTATTTCCTGTCTCCCTTTTCCACAGTGTAAGAAAAGAGCGAGCTCACAATGAACTATAACCTCTCATTTGATGGCCCACTCTAAACTATTGCCTTTTTTAAAATTCTTTCTCTTAGGCATTTGTCATAGAGATAGAAAGATAAGTCAAATACCACCCTTAGTATGTGGAGATGTAATTTTTGCAGCATTGTTTGTTGAAAATACTGTGTATTCTTCAATATGTGTTCGTAAAACATTTATCAAAAAATTACTACTTGAAGCAACCTATACCAGTTTTGTACTGTATTTTGAAGTCATGTGTTACAATGTCACCTTTATTGTACTTTTTGATCAAGGTATTTCTAGGTATTCTTGACTTTTTATGGTTCCATAAAGAGTTTCAAATAGGTTTATGCTGCTCTGTGAAGAATGTCATAGACAGCTCTACAGGGAGTACACTTACTCCAGAAAAAGTTGTAGGTACTGCAGCAGTTTTGCAATATTGACTCTTCCAGTCTGTGAACTGGAGCTGCCATTTCACATTTTGAGCAGGCATTGGTGTTTTTTTCCATTTCTGATGGTAGAGAGTGTTTCCTCCTTAGAAAATTTACTCTAAAGTACTTTTTTTTTACAGCTATTGCGAAGGGGATTGTTTTCTCGATTTCTATTTCATAGTATTTTCTATTGGCAAAGAGTAACAGGTAGGTTTCTATATAGTAATTTTGTAACCTGGAATATCTATCAATATGCTTGTGAAATGACTTGCACGTTAATTTCTGAAACAGCAGACTTTAAAGCACACAGCAACACGTCGTTGAATCCCTCACTGTTCATACTTGTCTTGTTTTGAAACAGGAATTATGTATGTGGAACAGGGAATGTTCAGCCTCATGCTGTGACTAGCTGTTTACAAACATGCTTTTGCACATTTCATATAGTAACGTTTTAACATAAAAATAAATGTAATAAACTTGTGTAAGTGTCCAGAAACATACAAAGATTCATAGCGGTCTGACACATTGAAGGTTGCAGTACCTGAAACTTTAAGCAGCCCCCAGCACTGGAAATGTTTAGGACTTGTATTATAAAGACACTGTTATATCTGACCAGGGAGTTGATTCAATGGTTAAGATACCTCATTGTTCCTGCCGAGGATTGGATTTGATTCTGAGCACCCACATGAGAGCTAGCAACCATTTGTAATTCCAGTCCCGGGGGTTCTGATGCCCCCTTCTGACTTCTGCAGGTACCCAGCACACATGGTGTACATTTACAGATTCAGGCAGACACTATTCACATAAAATAAATAAATCAGATTAAAAATCATTTTACATAATATAAACAAGAAATAAATATAACTTTAATTTTTGAGGAAGTACAGCAATAATATTAAAACTATTTTTAATGAAATAAATACAAATTCCTTTATCTTTAAATTTTAACTACTCAGGGAAGCTTATTTTTTTTCTTATAATTGACATCACAACTGTTGAAATGATATTTTAGTGTCCTTCTAGAAAATACTATAGGGTATTATTTGATTGTGGAAGGGAGAAAAATGGTCCTCTAATAATCTCCGTGTCCTAACCCCTGAACTGGAAGAGCAAGGACTCTATAGATTCCATGAACTTAAAATTCTTCAAATGGAACAGTTTTCCTTTGTTATCTGTTTAGCACCATTGTCATATTCTTTTGAATGATGAAGAAGAAGATATGGTGATAGAGTACTCTTGGAAATCACTATGGAATTGACTGAACCAGCCCTTGCTAGTGTTGAAGACAAAAGCAGAGACTAGATCAAAGACTGCCATCATAGCTCTAGTAACTGAGGAAACATTCTCTGGGGCTTCCAGAAAGGAATGCTGTCCTGGTGACACCATGACTTTTGCCTAGGGATATCTATTCATGCTTGTTTTCCTGAATTTTAAGTTGAACTTATACTGTTTAGGCCATTAAATTAGATATTTTATTCCACAGAAGTAATGAGAAATTAGTGCTCTAACAGCAAGAAGAACATCTTCACTATCAATCCTGGTTTATCCTGCCTCAATACAGTCATATTTTAGCACACCGTATCATAGAAATATTTTGGCTGGATGGTGGTGGCACACACCTTTAATACCAGCACTCTGGAGGCAGAGGCAGGTGGATATCCATGCATTCAAGGCCAACCTGGTCTACAGAGCAAGTTCCAGGACAGCCAAGACTATACAAAAAAAACTGTCTTGAAAAACCATAATTAATAAGTAATAATAATAATATAAAAATTTATGCCTGGTATTTATGTAGATAGCTAAGAGTTTTGGGACCTGTATAGAGTGAATCTATCTAAATGTTCAAGGACATTATCATATATTTTTCAATTTGCTTGAAAGATAAATTAGTGGTTGGGAAGTGGGTTATAACTGACACCCAAGAGTTACTGCAATTTTTTAGCTTCAATGTGGAATGATGCTTTTTAACAGTTTTGGAACTCTGTTAAAAATGAACTTTTAAGAGTGTCTATATAATTCCATCATACTAAAATTCTGTCATGTTAAATATTGTTATAGATAAATGGGCCATCTGCTCTGATTTGGATACATGCTTCTTTTTCATATAGAGATGTACATACCCACAGTATTCATTTTTTCATAACCTGATAGCTGATTTTAAATGATGTACCTAAAATGTGAGGCCAAAATAAAGCATAGAGAGTGAAATTTAAAATGTTTTTTAAAAGAAAATGAAAGTTAACGTAAAATTTGTATGAGAAATAAAATGTACACTGAATAAATCTTGAATGAATTTCAGTTGTGTGTATTGGGCAATAGTAACTAATGTAAGTTACAGAAAATATAAAGTTAATTGTACTTTAAAACTACCTTCTCATATGATATTTACTTAACAGTTATTAACTGCTTAGGTATTCTAAATGTTGCTAGCTATTACTAGCCAGCCAAAATATGAATCCTAAGACGATATTAGGATATGTAATCCAAAGTTCCAAAGTCACTGCTTTGCCTAAAGGTTGCATTTCACATAAAACCAGGCAACTTTGTCTACTCATTTGTATACAGGTGACCTGCAGAAGACCCGGGACCAGATTTCAGTGTTTAACAGCAAGAGAACTTTAAGGTGCCCAAGATTGTATATATTTGTTCAGAAAACACAAAGCCAAAAAGGAGGCTGAGAATTATTGTCTCAAAGTCTCAGGAAGAGTCAAGGTAGAGAGAATGTGTTTGCAGTACTAATGAGATCAGACAGCTTCCCCAAAGTGCCTATGATTGCCAGCCTACAGATATCTTGCTTAATACAAAAGAGACAGCTTAAAAAAAAAGAAGGAATGGTGATGTTTCAGCTGCAAAGGGTTAGGGCCTTGCTACTGCAGGAACTGCTCATGTGTGGAGACTGATTTCTTGAAATATGACCATATGTAATTAATGTGTCTGTGACTAAACTACACAGAAGATTTTTAAGACAATACCAGAAGAAAAATTAAATATCTCAACATTTTATTTACTTAAGGCATATAACTTTATTATTACTGTTACTATCACCAATCAAGAAACTGCACCACAGGCTCGTTCAGGCCAGTGGGTTGAGTGCGTTTTCACAATTGAAGTTTCCTCTTCCAAAATGACTCCAGCTTGTGTCAAATTGACATAAAAACTAACCAGCACAAAATTAGTGGTGATCACCACTAAATTCCTCCCCTCAATTACTCTCCCCTCCTCTCCCTTCACTTCTCTTCTCCTTCCCTTCCTCTCCCATCCCCTTACATTATTGTCTGCCCTTTTGCCTATGGTGCATTTTCTTGATTGATGATTGATGAGTGAGGACCCAGCTCACTCTGGGCAATGCCTGCCCAGGGCTGGTGGTCCTGGGTACCATAAGGAAGCAAGCTGAGTTAAGTATAAAGAGCAGGCCAGTAAGCAGTACTGTTTGATGGTTTCTGCATCAGTTGCTGCCTACAAGTTCCTACTTGAGTTCCTGTCTGGAGGACAAACTGTAAGATGAAATAAACCCTCTCCTCCCCACGTTGCTTTAGGTCATGGTATTTTAGCACAGTAATAGAAACCTAACTAAGACATGTTTTCAATATTTATATTGAGTAAATGTTATATACTGATTTAAATGACTTAGTTACATTAATTCATTTTTAAATAGGAAGTAAATTATTCAGACTACTTATTTATTCTTGTTAAGATTTTACTACAACTGGAAGATGACATTATACAATTTTATAATGTACAATACAATATTTTAAGATGTAGATATTGGAATGATAGACTTAAATAAATTATAAGGGCATTATCTTATATAGTGAAACATAAACTACCAAACCTTTTACAGCTTTCAAAGTCACACAGATATAATCATTCCTCACACTAACATTTCTGTGTATGGATGTGTCGAAAAATATTGCTCTTTTTAACTGTGGTAATGCTTTCTCTGAGAAATGTTTTCCTGGCTATTGGAAATCACTTGTTTACTTCTTGAAGATCTATTGTTTGTTTTTTTAAAGTTCTATGTGGAATCCTTTTGTCTTATGAATATGACAAGTAAAAAAAAAAGTCTTAAACTAGGGCTAGAGAGATGACTCAGTTCTTAAGAGCCAAAGTTGAGTTCTTAGAGTCCATGTTCGGTAACTCAAAACTACCTGTAACTTCAGCTCCAAGGATCTAGCTCCCATTTTGCTCTCCAGAGGCACTTGCACACATGTTAACAAACACACGCACACACGCGCATGTGCGTGTACACACACACACTCACACAAGCACACATGCATGCACCCGCACGCACATAAATAAAAACATAAAATATAGCTTATAAAACACAAAATTGAATATGTTGTTCAGTTTCTATTTGTACTGAGTGGCATGTGGTTAGAATATTCATTAGAAGAATGTATGCTTAAATCAGCAACAGGAAACATCTGCCTATGGAATATTTTTGTGTGCAAGTTTAAGAAAAACAGATGTGGCTGCTGTTTAAAGATGCCTTGGTACACTGTTCTTGATGTTTAGTTGTGACCCTAGCCTGAGGTAGCTGAGCCATTTCTCTAGCCTGGCTCATTATTCTTTACAAAGCTAGATAGTAGCGTGCATTGTGTTGCTGCAAGAATAACATTGAAAACATGTGGATATTTAAATAAGTGATCAGCTTATTATGTTATCATGTGTGATTGTGAATAGTTTAGAAATTCAAAACTAGTTGTATGAATATGCCTACCCCAGATATTTTAAGTCTGTGTAATACAAAGCTGTAGGTAATATTTTTAAATAGGTCTTCTACTTATGTTACAAATAGATATATAATAAGCAACA